>VYZM01018716.1:44704-151786 GCA_013398915.1 Dromas ardeola | reverse complement strand
TGCATCAAGAAGAGTGTGGCCAGCAGGTCGAGGGAGGTCATCCTCCCCCTCTACTCTGCCTTGGTGAGGCCACACCTCGAGTACTGTGTCCAGTTCTGGGCTCCCCAGCTCAAGAAGGACAGGGAACTGCTGGAGAGGGTGCAGCATAGGGCTACCAAGATGATTAGGGGACTGGAACACCTCTCTTATGAGGAAAGGCTGAGGGAATTGGGTCTGTTTAGTCTGGAAACGAGACGGCTGAGGGGTGACCTAATTAATGTGTACAAATACTTAAAGGGTGGGTGTCAGGAGGATGGGGCCGGGCTCTTTTCAATGGTGCCCGGCAATAGGACAAGAGGTAACGGGTACAAACTTGAGTGTAGGAAGTTCTATCTCAACATGAGGAGGAACTTCTTTACTTTGAGGGTGGCAGAGCACTGGAACAAGCTGCCCAGAGAGGTGGTTGAGTCTCCATCTCTGGAGACATTCAAAACCCGCCTAGACGCGTTCCTGTGTAACCTGCTCTAGGGTGGCCCTGCTCTGGCAGGGGGGTTGGACTAGATGATCTCCAGAGGTCCCTTCCAACCCTATGATTCTATGATTCTATGATTCTATGATTACATTTTTGAGGAGTGTAGCACTCCCTATAAAAATAAAATTTATGGGGACAGTGTTTTCTGCAGAGTGGAAAAAAGAGAGGGAGCAGGGAGGGCTTTGTGAGTGATCGGAAGCTGGAAAGCCAGTTGTGATGTTCCTGTTAGCTAACTGACAGGAGAGCAGACCTTCCCCTGGTTCTGGTGCAAAATACTCAGGCAACAGCTGCATGTTACAGCAATCTGTTGGCCACGTTGGTAATAAGATTTATTCCCTGTCAGCAGAAGCAATTGTATTGGCTCAGTGGATGGGACAAAAACTGCAATATGTTCAGCTGGAGACAGGGTGGTGGGAAGCTCTTTAACTGGCTTTGTGGCTGTAGCTGCGCCCTGAGAAAGGGAGAGAGCTGGAGAGACAGGCTGTATCAACCCCTGAGAGACCTGATGAAAAGCATTTCAAATTTGCCACATGAAGGAATTCACTCATTCCCATCTTCCATTTCTGAAGCTGTAATAGAGATGGGAATTGGAGCCTGTTTTCCCCAAGCCTCATGCTGGTGACCTGCTTAGAAGAGGCACAGATTTCTCACAGAGGGGAAGAGCAGAGAAGTCTGCTTCGACTGCAATCAGTGAAGTAGACGACCCACCTTCTCCCAAACCTTCAGTCTTGCAGAATATGATAAATATTCTTTTCCAACTACTTTTCTGGGTCTAAAAAGCAAAAATGTGTGCTTAAAATAAAAAGGAGAAAGCCAGAATAAAATAACAAACACCAATCCTCATTTTTGTCTCATTAAACTAAAACAAATCAAACCCTCTGTTCAGGAAAAACCCTAGAAGAGAAAACATTGTGCAAATTATTCCAATGAGGGATTTTTTGCTATGAAGTTGTTTCAGTGAAGGAAGGACTTCAGCTATTTTATCTCCACCACCCTTGCACTGGAGGTAGGTGTCCCCTCATGGGGTATGACTGTACCTGTAGCCACTCCGTTGCCCATTTCTGTCAAAATCATCAAGGTTAGCAAAAAACTCAACCAGGACCAAACCAAATCCAAAAAGAGATATTATTTTAGATCTGTTTATTAAACCACTTCCTTTTGGCAGGACTGGCTGAGGAGAGGTGAGGTGTTCATTCACACCTGTGAGGAGATTGCAACTTCTATGGTGGGAGAAGAAGGAGCAGCAGAAGGTGGTTACACTTTAACCTTAACCAACCTCCAGCAGCAAGTGGTCCTTCCTCAAGGTGGTGCTGACCCTAAAGGGCTCAGACATCTCACTCCCTCCTTTGGTCTGTGCTAGAAACAATTCATCCCACTGGGTTCAGTCTGATCCTTTCAGAAGATTTACACATTAACCCACCTCCCAAGGACAGTTTAACCTCATAAAGGATCATGATAAATCACGACAATAACTCCATCCTTCTTGCCAACTTTGAGCAAGTGGACCTTTCTCTGAGCCTTCCCTTACCACACAGTTATCTCCAACTCCTCTATGGACTTTTAATTTGGGAAAAGAACTTCTAGGAGAGCACTAACAGTTTCACCATTACTCTAAGCCGTTAAACCCTCTCAATAACTATGATGCTTTTTGAGGACTTTCTCATTTTCTACCTTGATCAAGTACCTAGAAGGTTAAGCCATGCATTAGGTGATGTACAGAAGTAGACGCAAATTCCACCTCCTGCATCAGCAAACCCAGTGCAATACAAGAGATATCGGATGGATGCAGGCAGACAACAGGGAATGCAGAAATAATAAGACATTATTGGTCAGCATGACAATGATTTGCAGGCCTCTAGTAATCAAAGTACCAGATTCATTGGCAGAAGAGAGTATATTCCTGTTCTTCAACCCGTCAGCCATACAAGTCACTCATCATATTCCAGACCCTGATCTTAAGTTACGAGACATATATTAATTCCAAGCTGCAATGTGTTGTTCCATATTAGTCACCACTCCCAGAATTTCTTATCATACTAATTAAGTCCTGAGATTCTTAAATTCTGTAAGCCATGCACTGCGTTTATATTGCAGGACATAGGATTTTAATTGAGCAGCCAGCTCATTATTGCTTATGCTCAAACTATGGGATAATGAGTTATTACTGCTTGCCTCAGGTGATTTCTGAGCTAGGAGGCAGCAGGAGGAGAGGTGTCGTGCATAGCTGATGGCATTGCCTCACCGTGGCAGAATTTAGGAGAGGCTGTCATAAGGAGAAGCCCAAGCCTCTAAGACAGAAAGCAAAAGGAAAACACAAGGAGAGAGTGCCAGGGGCCTGAAGGTCTTATTTTCTCTTAGTAGTAGAAATAATTAAGCTCACACTTTTGTTGGCAGAGCACTAGGCAGTAGATCAGTCAACATGTCTCCCAAGCAATGGTATTTGATTCATGAAGCAGAAGAAATATCATCATCTCATGCAGAAAAATCAGACATATATATCTTTTCAGTCTTGGATGTACTTGCTGAGCTGTTACATGGTCCTGTCTTCCTCTCCAGCCTAGAAATGAGAAAATTCCACCTGCCAACAACTGATTCTATCCTTTCTGTGGTTTTTTTTCATGTTTCAAAAACTCAGACTGGGGCGATAGGGAAGACACCTCTAAGACAACTCTAAGGATATTTGCAATTCAATCATTTTCTATGGCAATTGCTAGGAAATGTTAATTCCAGTCCCCCGATGACTGTTTTGTGACCTATGTGAATATAAGCCAACAGATAAAAACATATCTAGGTAGTTATCATTATAGTATCAGAACTCCTTGTGGCTCTTGCTCACACGTTATCCTCCTTCTCAGAAGGTTTTGAAGTGTCATACCTTATTTTAAAGGGAGAGGGGGGATAGGGCTTGGGATGGGAGACTGGATTATAGGATTTAGGTTCAGAATAAGAAACATTAAGAAATGAATTCTTACTTCCTTGTGTCCTGGAGCAGGGTCTTACTCTCTAAAGCATTATTTTCTCAACCTCAAACTCTTTATGCAGACTTAAAAATCATCTACAGCTCTCTCCACATCCCATTCCATTTCTTTTAATAACAACGCTATATATTGATGGTAACAGAGAAAAGGGTGTGTCATTTGTGTGTGTTCTGTCTGACAATACTTAAAAGAGGGCTGGATTAGTGGGAGAACAACATTTTCTTTCCTCCAGACTATAGTGGGATTTTCAGTGCCCTGCTGTCAGTCCCTTCACACTGTCTTTCACAGTACCCACATGAAACACATTGCAACATCATCCGTGAAACCATACATGAGACCATCCCTGCCTACCTTGAAATGCTGATTCTTTCAGGGTGTCCTTTCCTGAAGTCAACCACCCCCAAGGCACCCAGTCATACTCTATCCACGCTGCTGGAGTTTAACTTCTGCCAGTGTTCACTGAGCCTTACGCATGGGTGTTAAGCTATGAGGCTGTTTTGTGGCTTTTCAGTTCAAAGGACCCAAAGTAATGTGAGAGTCATGAGACTGTGAGGGTTGTATTGTCACAAAGCAAGGCTGAGAGGACTCAGGGTTTGATGAAATCCAACTGCCAAGGGAGAAAAAACTTTGTGTGGTCTCATGCATACTTCTCAAGAGTAGTCATCCTTGGAGTGAGCTACCCCACACCTAGCTTTCCATTCAGACATAGAATCATAGAATATGTTGGATTGGAAGGGACATCTAAAGATCATCTAGTCCAACCCCCCTGCAGTAAGCAGGGACATCTTCAACTAGATTAGGTTGCTCAGAGCCTCATCAAGCCTGGCCTTGAATGTCTCCAGGCATGGGGCCTCCACCACCTCTCTGGGCAACCTGTAAGCTAGTTGGTTCTCTGCAGAGGAACATCTATAAGCCAGCTAGGAAAGTCTATAAACCAGTAAACATACTGTCATGATCAGGGAACCAAGGCTTGAGAAAAAACACATAACTAACACATTTGGCACTACTGATGCCCTGAGATGCCCTTAGATCCCTAGATGCTTTACTCTAGTAGAGCAATACAAAAATAAATTCAAGCACAGAGTTGAGACATTATACCCTGGATGGTTAGTGCAGAATAAAGCCATGGTTTTACTTATGCCTGATATTGATGTAATAAGATTAAATTGTGCTCTATAATCCTGGCTTCTAAACTGGTTCCCACTTTAAAAATCAAGGTACAATATATTCACTTTCAAACAAGATCATCATCTCTGTCACCAAGGAGAGCATTGCTTTTCAGATACTAAGTAATAGCATTAAATACACTTACAAAACCTCTAAAAGAAAAATGTGTGGGGATGTTCTTTATTTATCGGGAAATAATTTCTGTGCAGTGGGTCACAGGGCTGATAGCTCTGCCTGACCTATCTTCCGTCTGATTAAATAAGACAGCACCTTCCATTGAAGGTAATATAACACATCTAGGCAACATTTTTGTCTAAATAAGAATCTGTTGTAGGGTGTGAAGCCCTCCAAGATTGCCACCAGACAGAGTGACAGTTTGGGAATAGAGCCATTATAAGTTGTCAACAACTCCAATACTGTTTAGTTGAGAGACAATTCTCTGAGCTAGAAGTAGTATCACTAAGAGATTCTTAATTGCTCTTGGATCCTAGAAATGTCATTCCTGGAACAAGAAAAGGCATCCAGTGTGCGTGAGGTAAAACTGACCCGGGAAAATTAGTATAAGAGCTGAACTTCCATTTCACCTAGCTACTTTAAATTTAAATGATTTATCACTTCTAATACAATTTCACCTAGTATTCCAAATCAAACCAAGGCTGTAGATTGTAGTCTAAAAAAAAATAGCTAATGGTATAAAATAGCAGTCTGTAAACAGTTGGCAAAATAAGTGGACAATGGAAAATAAGACAGATGGGCATAAAAATGTGGATATCCCAGGTGTAGGCACTGCTCAAAGCCAATCAGCAGCAGTAATCATGGCTGATAGAAACATAATTACTCTGGAATCACTGAAATAGAGAAGGATGATTGACTGGTGTTATGCGCTTTGTCTCTGATTGCTTTGCTTACCACTAACAAGAAAACAATTATTAAAAATTAACCATTTATACAAGTGATAGACAATCAGCAACACCAAAATTCAAGTTCCCATACCCTCAGTCCTCTCAAAATTCCATCAAAACAGAAGTTATCTACAGCATTGCCTAAAAGGCCAGCAATTTCTGCCTATTTCAAACAAATACGTGTTATCCAATTTACTGAAATCAATCTGCATGTGCAGATTAATTTGGGGCTATAGATCTGTGAGTGCGTCTCAATTTCCTCAGTAAGAAAAGAAAATGAAATCATGTCAGGAAGACAGACCAGCTGTAAGAAAAGAAGAGGTAGATGATGGCTCTATAAAGGGCCCTTCAGGGCTATAACATTTACCAAATTTAAAAGGGTGGCACTCACAAAAGTGTGAGAAGAAATCTCCTTTTACGGAAGAACAATTCAGAACTGTCTGTGGAGTTCAAACCCAGAAGATACCGTTTGTCAAGCCTCATTTCTAACTTCTTCGAAAAACATCCTGAGGCTTCCTAGGCTGGAGCTTGATGTTTGAAATGGCAGCTTTCAAAATACTCCATGTATATAATTTAGCAACAAATGAGGAATTTGTCATCAACTCACCACTGAGTTTAGCACAGCTCCCTGACTTTCGGTCTGCCATTTGACTCACTTTTTATAAAATCAGCACAAGAAACAGTTTTCCTGCTTTTCTAGGGTAAGTTTATTTCCCTTACCAAAGGCTCCTTGTTCTCAGCCGCCACACACAAAAACATGTAAACCCATGACTCTCCTTGCTTCCCTGTTTTGGGAATACCTTTGCTTGCCTCCCTCCCCTGCCTGACAGCAGCACTGTGTGTTTCTTTCACTCTTTCCGTACTGGAGGCTCTGTGAAGAATGATCTGTCCCGTTAAAGTGTCTTTAAGCAGGCTGAATGTAATTACCTGAACTGGAATATATCCAGGACTGTGGATTTAACAGCCATTAAAAATCTTGTTAAACATTTGTCATACCTTCTTAAATCGCCACACGCGGTGACAGCTTGGCATGTGAAAGATGGCAGTTTGGAACAGCACTGCTCTTACACTAGTGTATTTGCTCCTCAAACAGTGAAGAAGTAAATGCCCCTGTCACGGGGACAATGTGATGGACGGTACGTCAAGAGACTTTGCAATTCTCATATAATTTGCACCCAAACATCTAAAGAATGGCTGAATTAAGCCTTGGCAAACATTCAAGTTTGGTAACTGGCTGTTAGTTTCAGCCAAGGAAGACCAGGAATGTGACTTGCCAAAAGTCACAGAGCAAATTTACAGCAGAGCGGGGAATGGAAACATCCGGGAGAGCTCTCCTCTCATGCCCAGGGATCTCTCCTCACTAGGGTCCCCATGCCCAAGGCTTTACAAGCACTTTAAACACAGAAATAAGCTGGTAAGGAGCCCCATGGTCCAGACTTACACTAAGGTGTGAACGTGAGATTTGTACCTGCAAGACACAACTCCTCAATTGATTAAATAAAGACACTCACAGCAAGGAAAACTTTAAAGAAATCATTGTCAAAATCTCCTCCTTCTCACACCCACCTCTCACCTCCTGCCACATTTGGGGGTTCTTTTTGAAAAATCGCTGACACCAGCATTTCCAGGGCCCTTTCTATGGGTAAGGAATACAGAATCAGGTTGCTCATGGGATAAATAGCCCAAGTATGGCAGAGCACTGGGGGTGGATTGCTGTAGCATGAGCTCTGAGTGCTTGATGTATTATGGCAGTGGAGAGAGTCCAAGCTGACCTTTCAACACAGTTTTGCATGAGCATATTTGAAGATGAGGAACTGTTGAGAAAAAGCTGTTTGTTGTGGAAATGTTGATATATAACTGGTTTTGTTTGTAAATTAACTTGCAGATGACCCCACCATCTTTTTATGCACAGCTGGTGAAACACATGCTGTGATGGGAATCGACCTGCTGTTCTTAGAGTGTGAGCTATTCAATTAAGGTACTTACAAATGGTTTCATGACTGTAGCTCATTACCAGTAGACAGCTTCTGCTTTATAGACTCATTTTTAGTATGTATTTATATTAAAATGAGAGGTTGTAGCATGATCCAGTTTTCATTACAAGTTCAGGTCTTAAAAGGAAGTAGATAATAAATCCCAAGTTAAACCTCATAGCTACTTAATGCCACGCACCAAGTGCTAATGGGGAAAGCAATGCACTGTAGACAAATAAAAGACAGTGACTTTATTGTAAGAAAATGACTTATCTCTAGCCTTGTATTCTTGATGTTCTGAGCCTATGATAAGCATTGCTGAATGTAGCACTCACTACTGATTCTTCAAATACTTGGTGCCAGTGGTGTTTGCTTATACAGCTGTATTTGTTAATCCACGGAAGTCCTGTGTAAGGGAATTCTTGATTACTCTTAGCGCCGAGGAGCTTGTGACCTTCTTCAAGACCAGCTGCCTTCACCATCTGGCTGAAAGGAACTGGGTTAAATGATAGTCATACTCCTTTCATAGTTTGTCTGGTCACATGCTTAACATTGAAAAAGCCCATGTTTCCTTTAGAAAAGAGAGAAACACCAACTGAGCTTTGTTGCTCAAAGCATGTTGGACCCTTGATTTACTTCTGAGCCTATTAAAGGTCAAGTGCATGTTCTCGTCCTAGTGCATGCTCTCTAAAAAGAGGTTTGTAGGTAAGGTACACTAATCTTTACCTTCTCTGAAAAAAACTTGACAGCTTCTCAAACAAAAACAATCAATCAATCAAACCAAGCAAACCCAAATGCCTTAATCTGAAGAATGGAGCACGGCAAAGAGGTGAAAGAGAAAGATCTGTTTTAGGGAAGTACTAGGAAGACGTGTTCAGTTTACATAAACAGAAGAATAAGATTTGCAGAAAGTGGAAGAAATATGAAGAGAAGACCACCCTAAGATGATATAGAGCAGCCTCAAATACTATCTGGTCTCTCTATAAGCTATAAAGAAAGCTTTAAAAGTCAGTATTTCCTATACTTCCATCAGAGATTCATTTCACTTCATCATGCCAAACTAAGCATCCAGTTTAGGCTAATTGTGCTCCCCTTATAGTTGAAAGGCAGGATCATTTATCCCAAGCTAAAAGAGGAAAGTAAAATATATCACCTTCTGTAGATCAGTCTCCATTACCTACTGAGGGTGCCTTGTCAAGTATGTCAGACACAGGTGTCTGCACTGTAGACCACTAAAGTGAGCCGAGACAAGCCCCACCTCATTTAACAGACATGGTCTGATAACTAGTGGGTACCTTACAAAAAAAAGTGCTCTTAGCAAGAGACCAAGCTGAGTTTGATGCTCTAGGAGAGCAAGAACTAAAATAGAGACTGGACTGTGCAAGAGCTGGGTTCAGCCAGTTAGCTGGTTCTCAGTGATCCTGTAGAAGAACTCTATGTTGACCATGACTTGTAGTAAGATATATGAAATGCAGTTCTTTATAGTCTATCACAGTCATTTTGTGTCTGGGAGGATTAGCCTGTTGAACTTCAAAGCCATGAGGGGGGCAATTTTTGGTTTAACCTTGTTATAATTCCACCAAAGTCAGTATTAGAATTCATTTTGATAAAGTGCCTGATTACAGCGGGAACAGAAGTAGATGAACACTAGGTTTTTCTAGATATCTTATAGACCCCTATAGGATTGTTTGCAAAATTCACGAATAATTTTAAAATCCTGTACTAAGACAGGAGAAAACAACATTTATGATGCTTTTCTATTCACTGTAAATCAGCAAGATACTTTCTTCTTATATGACCCTGTCCTGGTTTCATCTGGGAAAGAGTTAATTTTCTTATTTTCTTTCTAGTGATTGCTGTGAAATTAATGTCAATAATGAATATTGGTTTAGTTGTTGCCAGGCGATGTCTATAGTTTTCAATGACTCTTGTCAGGTTCCCATAGAACCTTAGAAGGTGCACAGGCAGAACAATGGAATGGCCAGTGGAATATTCCGTACCATAGACATCATGCTCAGTATATAAATGGGGGTTGTCAGAGGTGGCAGAATCCATGCTCACTGCTTGGGAAGGTACTGATTCTGCAGGTGGTGAGTGAATTGTGTCATTATTATTATTATTGTTATTTTCATTTTATGTTATTGCTCTATTAAACTGTCTTTATCTCAATCCAGAAGGCTTTTTTCCTTTCCCTTTCCTCTCCTTTTCTTCCTCTTCTCCCTGCCCTTCTAGGGGGAAGGGGAGAACTGCGTGAGCAGCTGCATGGTCCTGGCTGCCAAACCACGACAGGCCCATTTCTGTCTCCTCAAAAAATGGAGACCTACTCTGATTTTCTTTTCCATTGTGCTCATTGCTCAATTTCCTCCACTGCCCATTTCATTCATTAACCTCTTGTTTGAGCTCACCTTGAGAGCTGGAACACTGTTTTCTCTTAAACCCCAGGCAGCTCCACTGCCTTTCTTTCTCTTTCCCCTGTACTAACTAATCCCAGGCTTACCTTTACCTGGCTGGTAAACTGCAGCTGATCTAATTTCTTTCATACCAAATCTCTTGTAAGCTCTGCAATGCCTTCACATATTATTTTTTTTTTTCCTGAAGATACCTTTTTGGTTTTGGGAGCAAGTCGGAGAAGAAATTACTGCTTTGTCTTGCCTTGTTTTTCTTTATCATCTAGGAAATGCAGTTTCTCCTTTTGCACTTTGTCACAGCTGTAGTGACTTTATTGGTGTAGAGCAGTTTTTTGCTGCCAGGTGAATGCTCAGGACAAGCTCTGCCACAGCGTGGGGGAGCTCAGTGTTGATGGACACTGTTGTTGCTATGATGCAATCAATTAGCTGAGGAACACCCTGACCTGCCTTCACATCAATGAGGTCAGAATCCAGCCTGTTCCTGTGATTAGCTCAGGTAACGTCTCACTTATTTCAAGGTTGGTGCAAGCTGACAGCTGGAGGGGCTTTGTCTCCGCTGTCTGTAGGACCTCTTGCCTAGTGTTGGAAGACCTGCATCTATAAGCAGCTGAAGGGTAAAATGTCCATATGGAATCTATCACAGCTCTGTACTAAACACAGGGAATGCGCAGACCAGTTCTGAAAAACATTGCTTGCCTTTGCAGGTTTGTGGGTGCTGGTGAAAAATGTTAAACAAGATTAGCTGGCATATCCTGAATTTCCTAAGGAAATGCAGGCAGCTCTCACTCATGTGATGTTTCACCCAACTGGAATAATCATTGGCATTGGGCCCAAGCAGGCAAGCTCTGAGTTGGGACGGGGCTGTCCAGACCTGTCTGTTTTCAAAACCCGCCTCCATATTTTTGAGACCAGTTGTACCCCAGCCAAGATGATGGAAGAACATCCTCCTGAGCTCACCTTCATCGCAGGTTCTCCTGCTGCAGATGTGGCTGAGCCACCTGTTGCTTTCCAGGAGTTCCTAGCCGGGCTCTTATTTGTTCTTTTAAATACTCAGACTCAAATTGCTCCAAGCTGTTGATTTATAAAAATGTCTACTTTTAGTACCTCATCTTTTTTCTCCTCCACTGCTACTGCTGGAATAGAAGTAAACACTAGTTAAATATATCAATTGATTTTCATGTCAAGGTGTAAGTGCCCTGGCAACAGTAGTCCGAGAGAGAAAAGAAATAACAAGGTTCATACATTTGTGCCATGTGAAAAGCCACATTGTTTCTCTCCGTAAAATAATGACTTAAATTTGTTAATGTGTTTTCTGCCAAAAAATAAATGTATGGTTAATAAGGTTTGAATCTTACACTACTGGCTACCAGGCTCATGGTGAAGATGCTGCTACCCTCTATCAAAGTATCATCTTAAAAGATCCAGCAGAAATGGGTGCTCTAGTGCTACAAGTACAACAAAAATACAGTAAAAAAAATCAGTCATAGGAGTCTAACGAGAGTTAGAAAGAGGTAAAATGTACAGACACATGAAGAGACTTGTTCTATGGGAAGCTGGGACCCCACATCTCCCGCTGTCCCTTGGAAGACCCTGCTGACCAGAGAACACAGCCCTCTGCAACAGTGGTCAAATATAAAAGTCTCATTCTAAATTCCTGAGCCTGCCATTTCCTCCCCAAAATTCCCAAGCTGAAAACATTTCTAATGATATAAAGTTCATAACAGCGAGCTCTGTTCCAGACTGTCTGTCTGATGAGACATTGCAAAGCCCTTTGTCTGCCATTCATAAGAAGTCAGAAACCTTCATTTTTGTTCACACCAATTAACGCTTGCTTCATGGAGTCACAGCGCCCAGACCAAGTCCAAAGTGAATAATGACAGCCTGTGTCACGCAAGCAGGCACTGAGCACATAGGCTGAACCTCAGACAGGCTGAAGAGGAAATGCACCTCAGAAATGTGTTAGTTTTGTGTTCATCTTTTTTACATTGGGCTCTAATATATGGCATGAGTCAAGGTCGACATAGATACTGGGTACATTGCTTCAAAGCCTACTTAAAAGAAATTAAGGGATCCATCCAGCACGATTGTCATATTTGGCTCACACTACCTATTGAAGCATAAGGAGAGCACAGCCTTGGGTGATTTACACCCCAGGTTTTGTACTGGTCTGTGTTTCAGCATCCGTCCAGCCCATTTAAATTTTGTCTGTGCCAGATGCGGATGAATGCAATCAGAGACAATTCTGTGAGTTATATTTGGAGCTTCCTTGGGTTGGAAGCGAGCAGGAGTGGTTTGGAGGGGACTTGAACCCTGTCTTTATCGACATCTTCTGTTCCATTGAGGAGCTCCATGTGGAAAACAAGGCTCGGTGTTCTTGTTTTGCTGTGCCCTCCGACAAGGCAGAATTTCCTCACCATGCACCTGGTGATCCAAAGCTTCATCAGCAGAACCTAGGGGAATTAGGCTCTATCGCCACCACAGGAACTTCAGGCTGAGCTGAAGAAATTCCCATTGGCTTCAGTTGCTCTTGTGCTGCTGAAGCCATGGCTGTTTGGGTGCTGGTGCCTTCACTTCTGACTGCAGTATTTTGTCCATAGTTCCTATTTAAATTTGCTGCCCATGGCTGTATTATTTTTAGTTGGAGTGAGTCCCTCTCTCCCCATTAGTCTTGCTGTGGCTTTTCAAAGAAGGAGCAGAGGCAGGAAGAAGGCTCACACACTGCTGAGCTGAACTCAACTGAACTGGCCTGAAATCAATTTGCTTGCAACATAGTTTGACATTTTAACAAAACAGTGGCAAATAACTACCATTTCACTTTTATTGTGCTGAGAGTGGAAATACAGAGACCAGAAAATGGCATCTTCATTGTACCTGGAGAGCTGCAGCGGTGGGAAGGAGGGAATCCATAAGTTGATTTTGATTTTGCATTTAAATGCCACTTTTTTCCCACTAGGATTGCTGAATGCCTTTAATTAAAGAAGTCTGTTTTTAATTTACATCTTGGCTTTCTGAGAACGAACTAGTTAGAGCAATGAAAAGAAAGAAGCAAGGTCTAGTCGCAGGTCTCAGCAGGCTGTGTGTCAATAACGATCTCCAGGATAACATTTTTATTTCTATAAGATAGACCTCTTCCTTTGTTACACAACTTCCTTAGTAATTATATATAATGACTGCAGTTTTACATAATGACAACACATATATAATGACTGCATGGACCAAGACAGCTTAACTTCTACTGTATTTGTCTTTTAGCTTTCAATTGTATAATATTTAAGGAAAGAAAGAGAAGACAATATACACACCAGCGAAGAGCTAGCATTAAGGCATGTCTTCACCCTTAAATAAAAAATTATGTGAATTTGTTGGAAGAATGGGAATGAGATTGTCTCCAAATTACTTTAAAATGCCAGACTTCAAGCAGTGGGAGCCACTTGCCAAGCACATAAGTTGTCCTTGCTATGTGAGAAACACCAGAGCCTGGGTACACAGTGGAGAACCCCAACTCCAGGAGCTGTACACCTTGCATCCACTTATGTGAGTCAGTTCTCTTAGAAAAAACTCACAGAATCACAGAATGGTAGGGTTGGAAGGGACCTCTGGAGATCATCTAGTCCAACACCCTTGCCAGAGCAGGGTCACCTTAGAGCAGGTTGCACAGGAACGCATCCAGGCGCGTTTTGAATGTCTCCAGAGATGGAGACTCCACCACCTCTCTGGGCAGCCTGTTCCAGTCTTTTGCCACCCTCAAAGTAAAGAAGTTCCTTCTCATGTTTAGGTGGAACTTCCTATGTTCAAGTTTGTGCCCATCACCTCTTGTCCTGTCACTGGGCACCACTGAAAAGAGCCTGGTCCCATCCTCCTGACACCCACCCTTTAAGTATTTATAAGCATTGATAAGGTCACCCCTCAGCTGTCTTTTTTCCAGACTAAACAGACCCAATTCCCTCAGTCTTTCTTCATAAGAGAGGTGTTCCAGTCCCCTAATCGTCTTGGTAGCCCTTTGCTGTACCCTCTCCAGCAGCTAACTCCTCAGCTTTATAATTGAAGCATAGGTGGACAGCTTAGAAAAACAAGAGTTGAGCTAAAAGCTGTAGGGGTGAAATTCCTGCCTGTCAGGAAAGCTGATGGTCCACACACATGCAAGCCAGGAATTCTCTTCTGCCCAGGAGGTGCTGACATGTGCTCCTAGACTGAATGGACATTTCCCAGGGGCTTCAATTTTAGAGGCCAGTGAACGACCTTCCTCTACTTGGGCAGGGTTAACAGCTCTCCGAGTGCCAAGGGAAAATTAAGGAAGTAGTTTGCTAACCCACTGATTCTGCAGTATTGCATCTGTGGTCCTTTATGTGTGTGCTGCCTACATTTGTACTTTTTTATTTTATTGGAATGATTTTGCAGTTTCCCAGAAAGTTCAGAAAAGACAGTGGACATTCAAGGAAGCAGGAGAGGCTGAGAAAATTGATAGCACTACTAGCATCAAGGAAAGCAGAGCCTAGCCTTTGAGGTTCCTAAAAGCCCTGAAAGAGGTGGGAAGGATTGTCTATCAAGCCCTTAAAAAACACATAAAAAAAAAATAATGAGTTACCAAGGTTTAGACCAATTTCTCCAGTATACAGCTGTTGGTTCATGGGAGGTGATACAACACACCAGACATCTGGCCTCATTAGAGGGATGTGTCTGACTCAGATCCCAGTGATGACTATCATGACCATCTGTGAGGAATGCATGTTACAGCTCTGAAGATGAGATATATCTGAAAATGTGATAGTCTGATTCCGTGTCTTCTTGCACTTTGGGCAGTTGAGACCCTGGAGCAGGAAGATGAGATTATGAACCAGGGTCCCAGAAGTGTGAGGAAATGTGGGGAAGGAAAATGGGCCTTTTAATCTACATGATGCTCCCCTCATAAACGCTTATTTGTTGAGCACAGCTAAGTCTACTCTGCGTGTTTTGGTCTACTTTGGCTAGCGCTTCCACTGAGACATATAGCCTGAGCAGCTTTCTGGAGAGGCCTTACTCATGCAAGCAACAGGCATTTTTAACTACCAGATGAACAAAAGCTTGGTTGATTTTGCCCTCAGCCCCACTGTGAGGACATGTTGCATTTGCTTAATAAGAAGATGCACTTTTTCTCCCTCAGCTTTGCCTTCCAATTTACCAGCATGGCCATTTCCTGAGCCTGGCATCAAGTGGTAATCTCTTTTGGAGTGCAGTGCATCTGCCCAGCCTCCAGCAGACTGACCAATGCTCCCTCCCCTTGCGTTTGAAGGTGCCAGGACATGGAGAAGGAGCACCTCTGCTATGAAGACAGGCTGAGAGAGTTGGGGTTGTTCAGCCTGGAGAAGAGAAGGCTCCAGGGAGACCTTATAGCGGCCTTCCGGTACCTGAAGGGGGCCTACAGGAAAGATGGGGAGGGGCTGTTTGCAAGGGCACGTAGCGATCGGATGAGGCACAATGGTTTTAAACTAGAGCAGGGCAGGTTTAGATTAGACATTAGGATGAAGTTCTTTACAAGGAGGGTGGTGAGGCACTGGAACAGGTTGCCCAGAGAGGTGGTGGAGGCCCCATCCCTGGAGACATTCAAGGCCAGGCTTGATGAGGCTCTGAGCAACCTGATCTAGTGGAAGATGTCCCTGCTTACTGCAGGGGGGTTGGACTAGGTGGCCTTTAAAGGTCCCTTCCAAGCCAACAGATTCCATGATTCTATGATTCTACCTCAAGGGCTGTCTGACTCCATTAGGTAGGTCTCTGCTCTCTCAAGTGGGCGATCCAGCTGGCACAGAGAAATGGGAGGAAAGGTCCTTACCACTTCTTTCTGAGCCTTAACGGTGCTATCTGAGGACCTTCAGGAACTCCATTAAGGTGAAGTAAATTGAGTTAATTATGCATATTAATCACGGTTATTAATGTAGTGCCTGATGATGGTACACAGTCCTCCTTTTTAGGAAAACACACAAGAGCTTACTGACTAAAGAGGCAGACAGCACATGTGGGAGGGAGGGCATGAAAGCTTTGAAATGTACTGTAAAGATCTACCTGCAAAAATTGTTTATTTGTTGGCACGGATTTCCACTTCTCTTCCTTCACGTCTGAGTCCTACTGGCAAAATCAAGACTTTCTGTTGACAAAACAAAACTGCCTCTGTGGACAGAGAAGTCCTTTGTCAATAGCTTATCACCTGCACACCAAAGTGCACGTTGCATGATTCATATCACAATACTTGTACCTCTACAGTACTCCTTGTTCCATGACTAGGACTAGTCCAGACACAGTTATACAGAGATGTCTCCTGTATAGGCACTGCAGGACTGGAAGCCAGCCTCTCCTTCCTGGCTGCCCACTGCCCTTAAAACTGACAATGAGTTTTTAAACTCCCTATTTTCCTGATCTGCCCCTTTGCGAGCAGATAAAGACAGCTGCCTGCAATAACTAATTACAGTGAAAAATCTCTCTGGATCAGCAATGTAAATTCATTCTCTGACCAGTTCCCTCTGAAAACAACTTTAATGTATTTCTGTGACTAACTGACTCTGGATTCCTTGTGGGATCCAGATCAGGTTTGGGTCCCTCTTCTCTACATCCTACATCATTCCAACAAGTTTTGCATTTTTTAGACAGACCCTTTTTCTATCTTGCACTTCCCTTCTGCTCCAACAAACCTTTCCACGGCACTCCAGGATTAACTCTGCTGGCTCACTTCTGTGAACAGCCAGACAACATACAGGCTGGGGTGATCCCAAGTTTTTTTAGGAGTATGCTTTCTGTTTGTCACCCTCAGCAGTGATGCAGAATCAACACCACCCAATTCAAGTGTAGCCATATTTACACTATTCAGGCTGTCAGACCCCAGGTTACCAAATATTTCACTATCTCATTATGTAGTATGTAGCATGCAAAGCTATCACCTCTTGATCTCCATCAGCTTACACAGCATTGATGCTTTGGGTGAATGGGAACTCCTCCACCATATCTTCATTATGTCATTCTGCCACCAACCCACTGGCTTTTTGAGCAGTGCTGTGCTCCCCCTGGTTCAGGTTCATAACTGACATGAAAAGCTACAGCAGCAGAAACTTCTCTTCTGAATCAAAGATGAGACTAATTTCACTGGTGAGGTTACAAAATAGTTAGGTGACAGTGGACTATGATAAATTGGAAATGGCAGAAGGTGGATCAGGGAATTAGGCTGTTCTTCCCAGGTCTTTCTCTTTCAATGGACTGTGCTGTCTCAGAGACCCTGCGCATCTTCTGACTCCTCTCTCCCAGCCCTTCAAGGTGCAGTTACTCACTTGATGGCTTCAGGAGGGTCCCACTTCCTCTAGCGGTCAGACTGTCTCTACCTTGCCCATCCACACAGCTCCATTTGACACAGGATTGACCATTCAATTAATGTCAGTTGTGGCAGACAGCCCAGCACGTCTCAGGAGCCTCCAGGAGCCTGAGCCAAAGGGTTATAATCCCCCGCTCCTCATTACCTGCGCTTAGCCACTCCCTTGTACTGTGTATCATGCCATCTCCTTGCTGATACCACTTTCTACTGTGTGCCTGTCAAGAGCTTTCCAACTGATTAATTACTTTGTTGATATACTGAGCATGGTGGCAAACTCAGACCATTATCAGGGACATGTGTTTGGTTCATGCTATGTAACCTGAAATACTATGCTGAAATATTTCCTATTCTCCTCCCTGTATTACAACGGGGATTTTGTACAGCTCTTATTTAGTCCTTTGATGGTACAGAGAAATCTTGCCTGCTAGTATCTACCTGCATTTCCGTCATTGCAGGATGCCTACCATCTTCACTTTCATGATAATTTTTTCAGGCACAGAAAATTGGCTTATTTGATTTCATACACCATTCTCCTGTGAAAGCCTGTGCTGGTCACCTACCTCACACCCGCCAGCATTTTGAAGGATCCTCCCCCTACCTGTCACTGACCTCATGCCACTTGTTTCATTGTGTGCCGCTGTTTCCATCAAGGAGCCTGCTGTGAGTGCACATTGCTGACACATCGGAGCTTTGATACCCCGAGCTGTATTGGATTTATCAGCATTTGTTTCAAATTTGTACCTCCTGGGTAGTCCCAGAAACCAGCAGGCCATGGGACACCAACACTTGTGGATGAACTTAACAAACCGTTATATCTAAAATTCATGTGATACAGAGCCAACAGTGGTCAATCCCACTGGGTTATGTGTATTTTATTCTTGCTAGTTAACATCAGGGACTCTGATCAGAATTGAGAAACAGACTGGAATTCTACACGGAAGGAGACAGAGCTCCCTCTCAGGCACTTAGAGCACCCTAGCAGAAGTTGCCTGATAGATTCACTGTGCTATGGTTAACCATGTGAATAACTGTGAGCAGGATGAGGGATCTGACCTGACCACAGTTTTTTTCTGGTTAATCCCAGTAAGAGTCTGGTTTGTGCCAAATTCAGTATAGAATTAAGACTAATAACTCACTCCATTGATTCCCAGATATGTTGTGTGTGATTTTGTATTGAATTTCCTTTTTTCTTTCTCCTATTCCTAGTCCTATGTACGGCTTCTCCTTAGTCTTCAGCTGAGTATGTAAGCAAAAGAGAGAAGCGCTGACACAGACCTGAAGAGATCAGCCATGGTCATGCCAAGCAATCCACACACACAGATTTAGATTTGGAGAGTTTTCTGAGTTTTCTACGTCTAGTTGGAACAGATAACATTGCACCTCTGTTGGGAGGATACGGAGGACTTTACTGTCTGGAATGTAAATTGGCAAAAAAACACATAGTCTTGGTTTCTGTGTTTTGTTTAGCTTGGGTTGTCTGAAATCTTTGGTTTACCAGTTTGATGCTCACCCATCACAGAATATTCCTACAAGGGGAAAGAGCTTGTCTGTGGCCTTTTCCATCTGCAAGAAGGTGCCAAAGTCAATGGTTACAGCAGTTGCACCTTAACTTTTATGACATTTACAGCAATGTGAGTTTGTTCATGTTTCAGGCTACCTAGACTATAATTTTGTTTCCTGGAAGGATTCTGTCAAATAACTTGCAAAACATTTCCCAGAAACAACAGAGAAAGGGATAAAAAAGCAACAGCTAGCCTTCAAGTAGCCCAGCAAACCGTCAGTAGTACAGCATCTGGTCTACAGACAATAATCAGCAATGACATGGAAAAATTTTGTGTGTCATTTCCTTTTTATTTAAGTTATAGCTGTGTTTCTACAGTATACCTCAACTCATACAATGATTTAATCATTCTTTTGATCTCTGGGAACCCTGGTAAAAGTTTCTTACCTTAATTTCTGGTTCTAACTTTTAAAATTAAATCAATAATGCTTTGTTCAATAAGAAACTTTTAAATGCAGGTATAACTGTAAACTTGGGGATAGTCTAATTGACTTCAAAGGAACTAAAAGGTCCTTAAGCACCTTGCTGAATTAATAACTAATTGCATTATAACTTCAGGAATAAACTTAGTTTCATTTGCAAGTTCGGTATAATTTATTCAAAGTTCCAATTATAGATGGAATGTTCAGATCTGTATGAATAAACACAGTGGCATATCTGAAATTGCAAATTAAAGCTTGCATGAGGAAAAGAAAACTAGGTTTAGATATACAGGAAGAAGCTAGTCTAATACAATTTCAAAAGCTCATCCACAAAATTGATGTTCCTGCCTTTATTCTTGCAAGCTGAAAGATTATAAGGACTGACAGTATAAAATTACAAAGATAGGAGGAATGAATGAACTACTGGAAAGGAATGAAGGGTCTATTCAAAAGACAGTTCCTTTTGCCTTTCCTGCTGAAAAAGTTTCTGTTAAGTCTCACATACAGAAAATGCTGTAAATTTTTTTCTTATGCAATATTATGTACAAAAGAAGCAACAAAAAAGTTTTGATGGCACTTGAGCAGATTTCAAGAAGTCTTGTGGTGTGCTATGAGCAGAAAATATATTTTTTAACTGAAGGAGAATAAGAAGACATTTTTGCTCTACCAAACCCAGATAAAATGTAACCAAATTGCTGGACTGGCAGGAGGATATCCTACCCTCCCTCCTTGCACCCAAGGACAATGGAAACTTTCTTTCAGTGCAAGAGCTTTTTTGGCTGAAATCTTTGTCTCTTTTTTGTTATCTTGAAAATCCATTGCAAAAGGAAAGTTTAATAGAAAATTTTAAACTAAGATGTTATAATAGGATCGTGCTGTTAATTCAAACGTGAATGCTTAAGGAGTTGACCTGGAATTGTCCCTTTAAATAAGCATTTGCAGAACCATGTCTTTTGTTTGCAAAAGGAATCCCCATCACACGTATCAGAGACCACTAATACTCCTTGCATACTCATTTTGAGAAAGAAGCACTTAAAACAATGGAAGATAATTCAGCTAATTTCAGCTGGTGCATGATCACAGGGCAGTAAGGCTTGGACTAATTCAATCATTTGGATGAGTTTACATCCAAGATGAATATGGTTTATAAGAAAGAGTAAAACTGAGTTTCCAACCACTATGTTAACTAAAATCCCACACATTATTCACTACTGTTGCAAATACACCACATCCTTCCTGTGCTGTTGCAGTCACCTGCTGTCTGAAAGCAGTTATCAAAGTCATGTGTTATTATGATATATGGTGCAGTAAGATGGAAGAAGATTTTCCACATAAATCAAAATAGCGGGAGGTTTGCAAGTTAGTCTAATTTACATCAGGGTCCCGACCTGCAAGAAATAAAATGATAAAAATGTCTTTTCACCTTTTTCAATTATTTCA
Organism: Dromas ardeola; assembly: GCA_013398915.1. Lineage (NCBI taxonomy): Eukaryota > Metazoa > Chordata > Aves > Charadriiformes > Dromadidae > Dromas > Dromas ardeola. The sequence continues at coordinate 131,094 of VYZM01018716.1, read as the reverse complement.
AATGTTGCCATAAGCAACTGGAGAAAATTGCTTTTCCATTACTGAAGACAAAGCATGTGGACTGCTGAGTGTGGGTGGCAGCAGGCATTCGAAGAAGGGGCAGAAGTAATTTACAGCATCACTTTGTCCTCATCAGAACCTATCTTGGTAACCTGCAAAGGGCAGATAAGAAAAGCCTATCGGGCATCTCCTGTCTCTGAGGGATCTCTTTGTGAAGTCTCTTTTCTAGTGTAGTAACTACCTTACCTGCTGCAGACAACCTTAAGTATGTTTCTTTTCTGCAGAATAGGATCCCAGCATTTTTGCTCAGATGAGACAGATCAATGCCAGCTGAATAAAAGGAAGGGCTAGTATCAGGTTGCATTGGTGGAGCTGACATTTTCTGTGCTGTAGCAACTTCTCTTTCCTTCTCAGGGGCAAGTCCGTTACAGTATGAGACTGAACAAGGAAGTCATCTAGTTATAGTGTTTATAGGGCTCCCATTAACCCAGGTTTCTCATGCTGGAACTTGAATCACTGCTTTGTAAGGAAGGAAAATCCCTAAGTCTCTATGGATGGGGCACTCAGAGAGTGAATCAGCTCGTATGCCTGCAGCTCTCTGAGTCACCCTGAAGCACCTACGTGTAAGGTGACACGGAACATGTTGGGCTGGGGGACAGGTTCATGCTTTAGCATGCCCCACCACACATCCTGCATTCCTGCTGTCATGGCTGGACATGGCTGGAGCGCTCTCTTCTGTTTCCTTCTTGGGACAACCGGGGTATGAGTTTAAACAAACCCAGGTTCCAGCCAAGATGGAGCAATGGGGCTGCAAGGACATGTCTCAGAATGACTAAACTGGGTTCCTGGATGGGCAACAGGCAGGGATAGAAGTCTGAATCAGCAACAAGTGCTTAATACTCATTGCAATCCGGGAGCCCAGATATTGCCTGAGGACCTGGGCCTGGCTGGTGTGCAGAGAGGAGAGGTCTCGAGGAAGCGAGGACTGGCAGACAGGACTTCTGAATCAGATACCGGCACCTGTCCAGAGGGAACACCCCTTTTCCTTACAATAGGGCTCCCAGCTCTCCCTTGTAACTCCTGTCAGATCCCAGAGGACCTGGGCAAATGACAAAAGAGCTATATTAAAGATGAAACGCCATGCATGATATAAAGGATTTTAAAAAAAGTGGCATGTGGGTAAACCCAGGCAGTGTACCCCGAGTCCTTCTGTCTGAAGATGTATTTGCAAAGCTTGTTAGGAGTTCCGGGTTTGAAAATCCTGTTTTCCCTGAACATCTTTCTTCTCTTAAATCTTAGACTATAATACGGAGTCTGGGTCCTTCCTGAGCCCCTCGAAATGATATGTCAAAAGGCTACATTTCAGGCTTGTCACACGAACAACATTGGTGATTTTTCTATCATAAAACAAGCTGTTAAGACCCGATACTGAGGCCTGAATATGGAAGTTACAGGCTGCTTCGAGAGAGGTACTGGGGACTTCAGCCTCTGTCAAAAGCTCCAGAGCTTTTAGGGACCAGAGATCTTCAGTACACTGCAGAATAGGAAGAGAGGCTCAGCACTGAGACCAACCATCACATAACCCATGCAACTGCACAACTTGCCCATCTGGGAGCCTACTGGCAAATGTTAATCTCTCTTCGGGGCAATTTCATTTTTTTCCAAAAAAAGTATTTTGCTTTTTTTTTTTTTTTATCCACAGCTGGCTTCCATTAAACATCTGAAAAATAGGTTTGGGACTAGTTTTATTTTCTGAAAATATTTTTCCATGAATCCACTGAGATATTTAGAGAGGAACAAAAATGTTCTGCAAACATCCTTCAGAAATAAAGCTGTGCAATGTAGCTTATCTATTTCTCTTAAAAAGAATGGAATGAAAAGTGTGGATGGACTTTTAACCACCTTCAGGGCTGTGACACACTGATGAAGCAGTATAAGAAACCTATTCAATAGCATATCTGTGGATAAATGGAAGAATTCAATTTCTCAGCCTTCTTATTCTTAACACTAAACTCCATTTCACAAGGCATACGTACATACATCTCTAAAGTATTACCCGAAAAATCCTCTTAACGCAACAGCTTTCATCTCTCTGCTTTCTGCAAGGACTAATCCATACCTACAGAAACAAGAGACCTTTTGTTCAGCTCCAGTCTTAACACATTTTTTGTTAAATTTTTCCTCTGTAGAAGCATAACAAGGTAAGGGATAATATGGTCCCAGAGAAGCAAATACAAAGGCAAGCTTAACCTGAAGGCATGAATCTCAGCTCTAAGGAGGACTGGATAGGCATGAGGATATTTCCTATCTGTAGCTGATACAGATCTTTATATGATAATTTTTTTGTTGCTCTCATTACCTGCTTTGGCTGGCCCTAGAACCCCAATGACAGAATAAACTGATTCTGGAGTAATAGCGCTAAGTTACATCTATATTAGTAAATTAAATATTTCCAGGACCTATCTTTGGCACTAAGGTGAGCTGTCATAGATTGGCCCCAAACTGGACTCTTGGACTCCTTTCACCTTCAGAACAAGGTGTCTGCACCCACAGTGTCTCCTGGGAGCAGTTTCGAGCCCCACCAACTGCCCACTTGCACCACGATTTGTGTCAGTGCCACTTGGTGTGGGGCAAAACCATCCCAGGGACCACCCTGGGCTCAAGAGAGGAAATGTCAAAATGCAGCATCAGAGGATGTTCCTGGTCTGGTGTCATTTATGTCTACATACATGCTTAAGCTAAACAATTCACCCATGCCTGGAAAAGGTGCTGAGAACGAAGTCCTTGTTGTGCATTCTTGACACAGGCTTATTGTGCAAAGTGGGGCACTTTGCTCATGGACTGTTTCTTTCCTTCCCACTGCTGTTTCTTTCAGGACAGTGTGACTTATCTCACGGGAATTGTGGTTTTGGTTACTGTTAGGGATAAAGACAGTCAGGTAAAATTGAGGAAAGAGTGTGGGGACCACTGGTATCCAGATTAAAATACTTCAAGCCCGTATCCCTACCAAGGATTTTTTGGTGCGTGTTTCCCGTTCATTTCAACGCCCTTCCAGACAAACGGGCATTTTCAACAGCTCATTTAAGAGTATGTACAATTCACTGGTGAGTTACACACCACCCCATCTGTGCCAGCCCACAGAGCATAAGGGCTGGGTTAGCCCCCAGCTACAGAGCCCAGCTCACAGCACAACCTCATTCATCTCATTCTGGTTCACACGCCTGCCCTGCCAGCCGACTCAGCAGCTTGTACACATGTGCCTATTAAAACCAGAATAAACTGGTCATCTTCAGCTCATTATAACATTGTTTCATATGTTTGGCTTTTTCTTATTATGGCTCATTTCTGTTTTAGATGCAGAATCTGCCTGGTGTGGGGTCAGTGGTCGGTGTTGACAGACCAGCTAACATCTTTCCCAGAAGAGCTTTGTGTGGAAATTGGTCACTACTGCTGTTTTTATTCAGCTCCAGAAACTTCATAGAATACTTCATCTACCTTATTCCTGGGTGTCTTCTTCCTTCCTCTCTGAAATACAGCCTGAATGCTCCCTGCTTGGGGATCGCTCTTCATTCCTTATTTATGTACTACCTCACACAGTGTGCCTTGAGCCCAATCATGTTTCTTGCTGAAACCACAAGATAAATAATACTTATATTTCACTCTTTCAGACTTTAGTCTTTTGGTATTTGCGACAGATTTTATACTCAATCCTGGTTTTAATATGTCAACATTTTAAAATTAACAGATCTTTAGAGATGGAATGGCTTTGTGCATATCCTGTGTGTCACAGTCACCAGATCAAAGTAAATTATTTTTATTAAAGCTTAACCTTGACTTAAATATATCTGAGATAAAGGCTGTCTCAGAAGTACGTATTCATTCCATACAACAACAGGAGAGAGAAGGTGCTGGTTATTTTCCCAGGTATAAAAGCAAATGATGCCACAAGACTCTGCTCCCTTTCACAGGGGCACTGGTCGTTCCTTCATTTCAAGTCACCCCCTGGTGGCTTTGACCTTCTCAAGTGTCTCCTTTTCCTGTTTTTTCTCCCTGTTGCCCACTGGAGAAACACTGAAGTCTGACCTCAGTGATTCATCGAAGGTCACACAATGAATAGGTCTCTCTATGAAGAACCAAAGATGAAGACACTGACTCATGTCTCTGTCTCAGATGGCTGCAGTCCTCCTCCTGCTCGCTCTGTGGCTAGCTTAGTGGCAAACTTTGGTCCACTGCATACTCACATGCATGTCTCCAAAATCCCACATGCACATGTATGCAATTATTCCCCTGCTTGATGGCTTGTTGTCATTTTCTTCAGGCTAATGTTGATGTAAAACAAAAAATGCAAGCTAGAACAGCAGAAAAAATTCCTATTGTTTAGATCCTGACAAATGGTGGATGAGGTCATATTGCAGTTGCAAAGGCTAGGGGCAAATTAAGGCTAGTAAAGTTGTTGAATGCAGTTTCAGCAGTCACTCTTTCCTCCTTCGTTGCAAGATCATGAATCATGAAGAAAGAAGGCCAGGCCATCCCTCTCCTCTTTCCTACAGGGTTCTTTTCTAAAATTCTAATTGCTTAAAACCATCTTTATTTCTAGTGCTACATACATTATATTTGTCCAAAATGAAAAGAGAAATGAGCTCAATTATCAGAAACACAGTTGGGTGCTAGCACTGAGAATATAGGAATGGAGGACACAGTGATTAAAAAAAACCCTTAACAAAGGCTGATACTCATGTCAGACTGCAGCCCACTTCAAGGTTCTGCCCAAGTTAATACTGCAGAAGTTACAGTACCCCAAGGCCTTAAGCAATGAGCACATCCTGGCTTCAAAAGGAGACTTCAAAAACTCTAAAAAGAGAGTGGTTCACTTAAAAGATGTGCTTTGAAAAACTAATTCTCCGTACGTTAGAGACAACGCAAGGTCCTAAGCTTTTGGCCAAGACATCTAATAAGCTACAGTCTGGAGGAAGTGGGAGGGTAAAGCAGCACCATAGTGGGTGGCTGGTTATATCTGTGAATTTACAGCCCTTGCACTTTGGATGTCTTTCCCTTCAACCACTGTAGCAAAATGTGATTAATCACTGGGAAGCAGAGTGACAGCTCAGTCTGAGAAATTTTAAAAAAAGGGAGATTTGAAAAGCTTCATTAAAGAAATGACAGGGATGGGGGGTGGGGAGGTTCCTAAGAAAACTTTGTAAGAGATTTTGCTTTCTAATGTAAGTCTCTATTAAATTAAATGAGGGTGAACTTTGCACAGAAATGAGGCATTGTGTCCCATGAGATTTCATCTACCTATCATTACAGTCAATGAAAGAACTTCCATTAATCAAAAAAGAGAAATATTTTCACCTAATCACTGAAGGAACCTGAGGACCCATTATCTTTTTCAAGTTTGGTTTAATTCATATGCTTTTCTTTTCATCAGTCTTTCCATTACCAGTATGCCTCATCAATGCAAAAGAAACTGTTTCTGTAAAAGACCTGGCAAAAATTAAAGGTTTCCAGCTTGCTGGAAATATTAGGTTTCAAAATTTAATTTCAGTGCAGTCTTCACTATTGTGTTTTCCTCATGCTCTGCATACCTAACTCAGGCATAGAGGATCTGCTTTGCAGAAATGCCCAGTATGTCCAGTTGGATCTTAAGTCAATAGCAAGCTGTGCTTCAGGCACAGGAGTTGTATGACTGGTAGCATTCAGAAAAGCAAGGATGTAGTACTTCATAAAGAATGTCCAGAATGAACGTATATGCCAGATTTTAATCTCAGTCCTCTACCTCTGACTAGAGGTGTTGAGAAAACAGATTACTTTTTCATTTGTATATGTGAGCCTGTGTGTGCAAGTGTAGTTATAAATGCCATAGAAGAGAAAAAAGTATATCAGACATATGATCACTAACCAAAAATGTGGGGAGTAGAAGTTTTTGTTAATTTATTCAATGCCTTATAAAGTCACTGAAGAGATTTGCTCTAAATGAAAAATAGCATGCTAATTTGTCATTAAGGACTGAGTTCACATGTGTACAAATGAGGAGGACGAATGAAAAGTAAACAGAAAAATTAAACCCGAACAGTCCCTAAACTCTGAGTGCTTGAATTTGAAGTTTTAATGTTCATTTAGTGTGCATTTTCACATGTAAAAGTTCTTGAGTATTAAACCAATGGCACCAAACGTAGCTTTATATCTAGACTACAAGTAATTTGTCAGTCACTTTTTTACCCCCAAAACTTAACAGAAAATGTGAGTCACAGGAAATTGCATAAGAAGAGCTGTATAGAAAATATATTGCTACTATAACGTTTCACTTTCTCAGACTCTGGCAAGTCACTTAGATCTGCATGTTAACGTTGGCCTGCATTGAGCTGTGTGTATGTGTCATAAGCAATGTGCTGGGGCTGCTCAGGAGACCTCCAGGAGGCAATAGCTGTTAGAAAATGGATTGAAACATTTTAGACAGTGAAGGAACAGACCACTATCTCAAACGCTGCAAAATTAAAGTACTATTTTTATAGTAACTGCTTGAACAATGGAGCCTCAGTCTTGCAATCATCATAAAAATGATGGATGGTTCATTTTCAACAGAAAAGCTTTGCAAATGCAAGCATATTCCAAGGAAGTGTGGGAGAGTAGACACGTTCCTACAAGACGCTCATAAGCCTCACAATCCATTGCTCACGGTGCTTGGACTCTCCCAGAACCAGGCCTGGGTTGGCAGCTCCGTTGAGAAAAATTGTATCACTCTTTGATATCCAGTGAGTATAATTTGATGACAGTGTCAAAGACAAGTCAGCTCTTGTCACTGTCACCCTTGCATCTACAGGCTTTTCAATGGTAATGTTGTAAAGTTTGGCTTATATTTTTTTTCTCCTCCTCTTCTAAGGCTATTCCAGACCTGTTTTGTGCAGTTATTCTGTGCTATTCTGAATCAGAAATACTCAGCTCAGCAGTTGGGAGCATGTTTGGCATTTGTATAGATTTATGTCATGTATTCCTTTCAAGTAAAACCACAGGAATGTAGGCGTGAAGATGATAGGGGAAAAAAAGCTGACCAGGAGCTGTTATTAGACTGTAGCTTGCCAGGCTGCTGTAGAAGAAACACAACACATTGACTCTTTGGGGATATCACCTTTCAACCTCCCACTCTCTCCTGAAGCTCTTGTACTAATAGACATTAGCTTGTGGAGATGAGTGAAACAGCTAACGTCCCCCTGTGCCTTGCCTGAGCTTCCCAACACACTCCAAAGTCATAGCCTACAGCTATTGGCAAAACTATTTTAAGTTTCCTTTCTGCGCTAGGTTTTAAAATGGAATTTAAATATGAGATTTGAGGAGATGTAAAGACCCTTCTGTTGAAGGGTTTGTTGACTATAGAGATCTTTCTATGACTGATAATCATATTTTTCTGGCTCTCTCACCCTTATCTTTGGAGGATAAGGTATTTGCAGCTGGAGCTTTAGCCAGCATATATGTGAGATGATCAATGGACTCAGAGCTGGTTCACAACTTCTTTGCACTGGTGAAACGTGGGCTGGAAGGATCCTTGAAAGGCTGCAAGGAGCAACTTCACTCAAGGAAAGCCAAACAATTATTTTTTTTAAACTAACAGTCATTATAGCTTCCAAGAAAGCCACAAAATTGCTTTGATAATGGATTAGAATGACCTCAAATGAAGAAGATGCTTATGCCTTTGAGTCCTCCCTCCTGTTCCAGCAGGAATTTCTGGGTGAAGGTCTAGGCAGGAAACTAGACTGGAGGACCTTAGTTTTGTCTCCAAAACTATATATTGTCAAAAGCTGATCTTATCTAAATATTTCCAGTGAGATTAGTTTGCAGTCATACTTACAGCACCTTGGAGTAACAGCTGTCTTCAGCAGAGCATACACATAGTCATTCCTCCTAAGGGTCAGTCTAATCCCGTATCTACTGACATCTGTGGCAAGCAGTGCAAAAAACAGCTGCCCAAGGAAAAAAAGAAAATAGGGCAAGCATGTATAAATTTCCACAAGCGGTCTCCCAGCCTTTGACTGTTTCAGGGAGTCTAAGCTTGATATGCTTTGTCTACTCATAGTCTGCAAAGGATCTTGTCCTTGTCCTGTCTCCCCTTAAACCCATCTAAATTCTTTGCACCTGCACAATCCTTTGAGTTGCACAGGTCTACCACCCATTGTCAATAAAACCTACTTGCTTGTTTTGAACAGCTCCTAATGTCATTTAATGGCCCTTAATTCTTCAAATGGAAACCTATATGAACTTGCCTTTTCATCAAGAGCCATTTTCATCAGGTTCCCAATTGCCATCATAAGCAGAAACTACATATTAGCTCCGTAATGTGGCTGTGTCCTGATGCCATGCTCGCTCTGTCTATGTTCTGAGCTGTTTTAACCACTGTGCTGCTTTTTCACACCTTAGTTTAGAGCAGGAAAGGGAGGAGGGGAACTGTGTCTTCTTGTGACTGGGATCATGTGCTTCACTGAGTAATGTACATGGAGGACAGGGAGAATTTGTGTCCCCTCTTTTTTTTACTGTTCTGTTTATAATCAGCCTACTTTAGTCAGTAGGATAAATCTGAAAAAGATGGTTTCCTTACCATGAAAGTGACTCCCAAGCAGTCTGGGCTGTGGTTAAACTGCCTCCCACACACTAACGAGCAGCAAATCAAAGCAAACGAGCAAAATGTTTCCCTAAAAATGTAGTATCTCAACAAACAATTTATAATGCTGCCAGACACAGGGCTGTGGAGCTGGACCAGACTGGCGGTACCCTTAGCCCAGCATATGGAGAGTCCTACGTTCCTGGGAGGAAACTAGCAGTCAGATGTGGGATTATCTGCTCTCCTCCACTGCATTGCAGTTTTCATTCTAATCTCAGTTTGTTAGACAGTGAGTCCATCCCTGCCACACACACTGTGATATCCCACTGAAAATCATTATTAGTCTGAACTGCTCTGCCTCTGAATGTCCTCAGTAGCTGTAAAAGTCTAATCCCTTTTCACTCCTTGCTGGGTTACCAGCCTGGGAACCTCCTACTGCCACTCTGAATAAAAAAAAAAAAAACAAAACTGCACAGGTTTATTGATTTTTATATGCTTTTGCATTGTTGAATGTCCTCCTGCTCTTGTGCTTTACAACAGGCAAAACCCAGAAGCTGTTTATTTACTTGTTCAAGGACATCTGCCCTCTTTGCCACCAGGACACATGTGAGTTACGAGTGCTACCCCAGCACCTCCCTCACTGCCCTGCCCAGAAGACCAGAAAGAAGGGGACCACTGTGAAGGGAAATGTGAAGAAGCGAAGAAGCGTCTTTTGCTTGCTTTGAAATGCCCCTGGTCATTTGGAGCGGGAGCTGAAGAGAATAGAGGCCTTTCTCCCTGCCTCTGTCCTCCTGAGCAACATGTCAGCCGAGAGACAGACAGCTGGCATGGCCACTAGGTAGCTGTCAATTCCCATAAATGACTCGACAGGTTGGAGAAGTGCCTCTCCGAAACTGACGGCTTCTGAAGGCGCAATGTGTTGAAGGAGATGAAACTGGGTGGGGAGAAGATGAAAGGCAGTCTCAGGCTCCCCGAGCTGTGTGACACCACCTCGTCCCTCCCGGCGGTGGGGCTGGCTGCGGTTTTCATCATCACAGTTTGGCTTTACTGCAGAAGAAACGGCCGCTTCCAGCTCACCTTGAAGGTGTGGGCATATGTTTGGTGTGGGCATGTCCAGAAATATCCTCACCCTGTCAACCTACAAAAGGTCCAATCCAGAACCATAAGAAGGTCTGAGCAGCAATTTTTAGTGGCTGCATTTGGGCATAGCCTTGTATCGAGTGTCCATGCCCAGGCACTGGCAGTGGGGCTGCCGGGCGGCCTGTGTGTGGAGCGGCCGGGGCTGCCCCGCGCCGGACACAGCCGGTCCCAGCCGGTCCCAGCCGGCTCCGAGGGCCCCAGCGCAGGACACAGCTGAGCCCCTCAGCCAAGCTGGGGGCGCCGGGGGGAAAAGAGGTTTGCGAAAGGGCCGAAGGCGGCCCAGGCAGAGGAGGAGGAAGGCGAGGAGGGAGCAGCAGCAGAGGGAGCCCCGGGGCGCAGGAGGAGGAGGGCAGGAGGTGCTGCCGGCCCGGAGCAGGGATCCCCTGCAGCCCTGGAGAGACCCCGCCGGAGCAGAGACCCCCCCTGCAGCCCGGGGAGGGCCCCAGGCCGCAGCGGGGGGACATTTCCTGCGGGAGCCGCGGCCGTGGAGAGCCCAGGCGGGAGCAGGTTGTCCCTGAAGGACTGCAGCCCGGGGCAGGGCCCGCGCTGGAGCAGGGAGAGGGGTGAGGAGGGAGGAGCGGCCCAGAGGGGCTGCCATGGAGGGACCCGCACCCCCATCCCCAGCCCTGCGCCCCTCGGGGTGGGGAGAGGGGTCAGGAGGGGAGGTGGAAGCTGGGCAGGGTAAAAGAGCATGGTAGGAAAGTGGTTTAATGTTTGTTTCTCACTACCTGAATCTATTTTTATTGGCAATAAATTAAATTAATTTTCCCCAAGTCAGCTCTGTTTTGTCTGTGATGTTAATTGATGAGTGATCTCCCAGTCTTTATCTTCATAGAATCATAGAATCATAGAATGGTTTGGATTGGAGGGGACCTTAAAGATCATCCAGTTCCAACCCCCTGCCCTGGGCAGGGACACCTCCCACCAGCCCAGGTTGCTCAAAGCCCCATCCAACCCGGCCCTGAACACCTCCAGGGAAGAGGCATCCAGAATTTCTCTGGGCAACCTGTTCCAGTGCCTCACCACGCTCGCAGTCAAGAATTTCTTCCTAATATCTCATCTAAATCTCCTCTCTTTCAGTTTAAAATCATTACCCCTCATCCTATCGCTCCACTCCCTGATAAAGAGTCCCTCCCCATCTCTCCTGTAGGCCCCCTTTAGGTACTGGAAGGCTGCTATAAGGTCTCCTCAGAGCCTTCTCTTCTCCAGGCTGAACAGCCACAACTCTTTCAGCCTGTCTTCATAGGAGAGGTACTCCAGCTCCACAAAAGGAGCCCTCCATCTGAGGGCCTTGCACTATTTAGGAAAGTCAACATTATGCTACTCATGCCAGCAGAGTGACATCTGATTGACATGAATATGAAATGAAAATCATTCCCCTAGTTTTTGTCTTGTGTCAGGCAGCACACAAATATGAAATGAAAATAAAATGACCAGATTGCTAACAGACTGAAACTGTGTCAGGAACAGCTTAGAATAGATTTACTGAGGAGTGTTTTCATTCTGAAGATAATTGGTTGATGGGCCAGATCAGTGATTTCTAAAGAAGTGGCAAATGAAAGTCTGGGGGAAAAAAGAGTATTTGGAGGTAAAATTGCTGAAAAGTAAACATGGAGAAGGTAGTTATCTCTAGGTAGGTCTTTCCTTCTAATTTGTTTCTGTTTTCTTTACTCATCCATGTTTTATGGTCAAATATTTTCAGCACAGGCATCATGCAATGCCAGAACATCTCCTGCCACATTTTTTGACAGAAACAGTTAGCTACAACAGTGTGTTCTTCTGTATTTTTTCAGTTAGGAAAAGCTGCTGATGGAGACAAACACCTTTTTAATGGAACCCCTTTTATTTACATAAACATGGCATAATTTCTGTGATTATGATAATTTCCCCAAATTCTCACCAGCACTACCCTCCCTTCCGCCCCCCACCAAATTGTGACTGAGTCCCATTGTTTATTCTTCCCAAATCTGATAAATTTTTTTCTGGCTGTTCGCTCCACTTGTATCGTCTTATGGCTTCTCAGAAACCCAAAAACCTTGCTAAAAAGTAGAGAATTGATCCTCATTGTTCATGCATGCTTTACAAGTGTCTTTGCGTGGGCCAATGCTTTATGCCTGTGCCTGAAGTAAAACTGCTGTCATTGCTGCTAACTAGCTCCATGAAGAAGCCTTATGAAATCTTAAAACCCTTGAAAGAGGAGCAATAGTTATACCTAATCTGTAGCATTATTCTTTCTTGTCTTTTTTTTTTTTTTTACATCGTCTTAAAGTGCACACATTATGCATCAGAACGTAATTAACTTACTATTCCTCTTAGCACTTAAAATATAGCTGTTGCGAGTGGCTGGCCGAGCTTCAAGTGCTTCAGTGATATTATTCGTCTACCCAGGAGCATCTTGAAAGTTTGATTGCAATTAATGATTTCATACAAATCGTTCTTCCCTTGTTAATGCTTGTCTTGTTCAGCACTCATACAGATCCCAGGGACCTGCCATGGTCCACAGCCCTCAGTACCTGACTGGTAACTGCTATACTCAGGACAGATAGGCTTTCTTACCCAACAAAAAAAAAAATAAAAGAAAATAATAATTTAAAAATCAACAGTAACATAACAAGAAATGTCAAACTTACCCAAAATCAGTAGCTTATTGATGACACAAGTTCACAATAGACTGGAACCTGTGGATGCTGAAGCTGACATAGGTTCAAAAGGAAATTAGACAAAGGCTATCTATCGGACACAAAGACATACCTCTGGAACTCCCTGTCCTGCAGGTCACTAAAAGATTGGAGAATACCTCCTATATTTGCCTTATTCTTTACTCTACACGTAGCATCTACTACCAGTCATTGCCATGAGAGATTATTGGGTTAGGTGGACCTTTATTTGGATGTAGTATGGTGACATTTCGTATTTAGGTAGTGTGAACTACCATGTCTGACCCTATAGCTAGAGCAGTGAACTAAAGAGAGCTACTGCAAAACTCAAGAATTGTGCATTCATCTATTTGATGGACAGTAAAAGGTTAGCCTGAAAGTAACACATGGATTAAAGCAAGACTGCACATACAGAGCGTGACTCGCCATGGAGCCATCACTAGAATGAAAAGACACAGTATTCTGGCATCAGACAGTGTCTGTAACCTAAATCTCACCCAAGTTTTCAGTTTGGAAATGACAGATCTGTAGCTGCAAAAAAAAAATATCCCTGAAAATATTTCTATAATTGCAAGGAGATGCTTACCAGTCCCTTTTTGGCAATGGCAAAAAAATTGGTTTCTGGTCAGTTGCAGCCAACACTGCTATTTTGGAAATAAATGAAACTTTTTATTTCCTTCTACATTCCAGCTGTATTGACTTTGTTTTTGTTGGCACTCCCAGCACATATGACTGAGATGTCATAAGTCACCCTGCCAATACCTCTGGAGAGGTGCCCCTGGGTGAGTTTAGTTTTGTGCCTACAGTCAAGAACTCTCCAAACAAGAGCCTCTGATTCACTCTATCATGTTCTTATGCTTCAGCAGGATTTCCACTCAATGTCTTCCACTCAACCTTTACAGAGTAGCACTTTCATACTAGTAGTTCATCTACAAAATTTCTTATGAAATTTTAACTCTTTAAAACTTCCTTTTAATCTCTGTGCCCATCCTTCCTCAGGGGAGCAGGTGTGTTAGCCAGGGTTTCATCCTTGCTGTGATTTACCTGTACGTTTGTTGGACTAATTACAATCCCAGTCCCGCATCTGACATGAGGAACTTGCAGTAGCCACCGTTGTTCTGGGGCTCTCCTGATCTCCTCACAGGCTTTGCTGAGACTGTCTACTATTTTTCCATAGCTCAAAATTTCACCCAGAAGATCTCAGAACTTGTTTTAGTGTCAAGAATATGCTATATTTTCCTGTGAAACACCGTAGGTGCGTAGCACAGTCCAACTCACAAAGTCTCCCAAAAGGCTCACATAGTGTTCACAAATGTATGCTCTGTTTTTCTTAGGGAGCCTGGCAGAACTCTGCTGATGCATCAAGTGTAGAAAAATATTTGACTTCTGCCTTGTCCTCTGGAATTTCTCCCCAGGTAGGAAGGAGAATGACTCCTTGTTATAAATGTACATAGTTCTTTGGGGTCCGTACTGATGGGATGTTTTGCACATGTCTGTTTGGAGAGGCTGTCAAATGACCAATGAGTCCACCAGCTTTGCTGATTTTATTTTTCCAACTGTTGTGAGTCCTACAGCAATAAACAAATTAAGTTCCTCTGGCAGCCTCTACCTTAGGACAAGAACTGTGATAATGAGTTTAATAAGTGGGATGGATGTGGTCTTTTGGTTTAGGTCTGTCCTCTGTCAACAACTTTCTCATCCCAAGGATGTTTCTTCAGTGCCGTTGGTCCCTTGCCCTTCCAGAGGATGAAACAAAGGACTTCAAATTTTTCCTGCCTATGTGATTTCTGTACAAACTCCCTTAATGGGAAATGAGTTTACTATTGTATAACCAAAGCTTAACCCATTTACTTGCTAGAGTTTTTGTTTGTCCTGTTTGTCCTGCTAATTGTTGCATGACCTCATTTTAGGTTGTGTATCCAACTTAGAATTAATAACTGTCACTTACTTTCTGATGTGGAACGCCTCACTCCCCACACTCCTTCTGTATAGTCTCATGATGAATTATGTCCAAGCTAAATGAAAAACATCAAAATCGTCAATCTGCTCCAAACATCTGCTGTGAGAAACGAGACTAACCTTGTAAACTCTATAGATAAAAGAAGTCACAAAAGGTTCATGCATATAAGGACAAAGAAGAACAGTCCCAGCAGATTTCCGACCTCTTTCCCTGTATCTCTATCCATGCAAGAACTAACTAAACAGATTACATGCGTGTCAGTTACATGTCAGCTTTTGATGTCATACTTAATGGATGATGGGACCATACCAGAAGTACCTAGAGAGGATGAAACTGACCTCAGCAACAGAAGTACTAATGGTAAGAAAAGTGGATATGACAAAGGAAACAAAAGAAGCTATCATGACTGTGCTCCTTTACAGAGACTCTGTTGATATCCTATGTACCACAAGTCCTCCTCCAACCAATAATACAAAGAGGCAGCTTTGAAGGGACAAGGTGACAAGCAGAGCTAAGAGGGAGCAAAGGTAACATCTAAGTGATGAGAAAAGTTGAAATGTTCTGTAGAGAGATGGTTTGAAGACATCAAGCAATGGAGTCAGATTTGAAGTGGCAAGCAAAGCTGAAACACATGCAGATTGTTTTGAAGTAGCATGCAGAAGCGAGAATGTGAACAGGAAAGTTCAGGGTGTTGAGCAGAGCTGAAACAGATTAGGCTGTAGGTGCAGAAAGCAGTAATTTTGCTGAATGATTCCTGTGAAGGCATATTGCTGCCCAACGTCAGAGCAGTGTCCGTTCACCTGGGGTAACCAGATGGACCTCCTACAGAAAGTGAACTTGTATGACCTTGGATAAACAAGTGTGAATGAAGAGCAACAAGGAAAAAACAGCATCTATTTAAGTGTTACAATTAAATATTGCACTTCTATTTAAGTACACACTTTCTCCTGTGTCACTGGCAGTTTGAGGGAAGGGCTGGGGTCAGACCCTTGCTGAGACATCCTAGAAAGGGCTTCTTATACATGCTGCCCTTTCCAGGCTTATTTTGTTCTGTGCCTAAAGCAAAGTTACTGTTGTTTCAAGTGTCTGGGATCCCTATTTCTACCTTTGGGTCCTGGAGAGACCTTGTGTCACTGTTTACTTTTCCTCTTTTTTCCTCCAGAAGAACCCAACAATTTTGTGACCAAGACCACCTGACAGCTGGGTCACATTCAGATAATGTCCCATTTGACAGGGCCATATTGCTCACAGAGACAGAATGACTACCTGCTCACATTTTCTCCAGTTGTATTCTACATTTTCAGAGAGTTTTATGTTTCAGGAGGCATTCGATTGCCCCATTCTTTCCACTCCAGATATTTTTCTTTTTTTACCAACCATGTGTTCTGTCTTAATCGCTCACAGCCAAAAAACTGTGCTGTTCCCAAGGTCTGTTTCATGCCTTGTCTAACTGATCAGCTGTCTCAGTGCAACAGAACTGATCTCAACTACCTCATCCCAGAGTACCTATGTTATCAATTGCCCAGCATGCGGGCAGCTTAATGTATATTAGGCTGGAGAATCTTCCTAATAAATTCTTCTTGGGGTCCCATGCTGTGGAACAGCACAGCATTTCCAGGTGCTACCTAATTTCTTCTACAGTCAGGCCAAGAGGAAGGTAGCTTTGGACACATTAGGAGCTTTCAGTTGTACCTGCATCTGTTTTCCTATATTCCTGCTAATGCTTCTTTTTATTCCTATGCCTGCTTGGGTTTCTTCAAAGGAAGTGAAGTCAGTTCATGTGCCTGGGTGTTTATTTGGTGTGTTTTCAATCATGATGAAATTTATAGATGCACACAGGAGAGTTGAAGGCTAGCAGAAGTGCATAAAGAAAATTCAGTGGCGACATCCTGTCGTAACATAGCAGGGCAAGCTGCACCCATCCCATTCCATCATCTTTCCCCCTGTGTTATTTTAGGAAACCAAGTAATGTCACTGCTGTGAAAAGGCTTTGGGATTGGAACTGGAAAATGGAACAGCAGTCATTGAGAATTTGGTTATTCTGGTGTGTGAAACACCCTGAAAGGCACTGCCCGATAGTTACCTACAGCCTTTTTATCTGTGGTTAATGCCTGTGTGAGACAGGGATCAAGTTTCTCACAGAACTTTCTTCTCCCTCTAACTTATGAAAAGCAATGGCTCTTAATGCCATTTATATTAACGGGCTGAACACCTCAAGGATGAACGAAACTACTGTACCCCAAAGCTGAGCCCAACTCTGTAAATTTGCAAGTCATATCTGTTCCTCCATGGCTAAAAGAACAATAGAGACAATGTCATCTCCCAAAGAAGAGGAAGACATGAGAACTACATGACAATGCTTTTAGGACATAGCTTTGCAGTCCAGTCTGACTGGGGGAAGACTTACTTTATAGGCAGACAGAGGGTACTGCCCACACCAAAGTGTCCAGAGTTGATGACTTCATTTATTAACAGCAGAATAGGATGTCAAGGCATCCATTGATTGCCAAGTAGCAAGGCAACTGAATAAAGACACACAAAGAGGAAGAGATTGTTAAGAAGATTGCCTGCTAGAAAAATATTAGCACAGAGGTGGGGAATGTTGAACTGCACAACTTCTTAGGTAAGCTATTGAAACTGGTTGGTTTGGGTTCAAAAGGCTGAGGACTAAACAATTGCTAAATAGTAAGCATTTGCTAAAGGTATCTTGTAACCCACTCCTAAACACCAGATAGGTGGTGCTTGAAACTAGCGAATACAAAGTTTCACCTTGTGTGAGTATCATGAGCCTCAACAAACAACAGTGATTTATGGGCAACTCTGCAGTGATTGCCACAATGTTATTCAAGTGCTGCAAAAAATGCTTGTTAAATTCTACATATACTACCCCATTTTAAAACTGAGTAGAAGAACTCGTGTTTCTGGCCAGCCCTGGGAAGGACTTCTGTTCCTCACCAGACCTGTACTGATTCTTATCTCTTCTCCGTACCCAAAGTTCCTTTCCCTGCTTTTTTTCCTGATCTGCCCATCCATACTTCAACTTGCAAAGTGGGGTCATGCCTCCACAAGAACCAGTGAGCCTCTGTGCAATGGTATCTCCTGTTTGAGTCTGCCTGAGTCTTTCTATCTGCAGGTGAGGAGGTAGAGCAGGTCTCTCGTCCAAATGCCACTATGCTGTCTGGGAGTGTGGTCATCTCGTGGGTGGAAATGCCTTTGGGATATGGGTAGCTGTGAATCTCTGTTGTTTAAGGTGTTCTGCTCACGAACAATGGGAGAGCTAGGCAGAGACTGAACAAAGTTCACAAGATCTTTAACTTCCCAGTGATTCCAGTGTGCAATTAGGAATTTAGAAAGGTCCCATAGCCATGCTACTGTGCCAGGTCACAACCCTAACTAGTGACCATGTACTACAGTCTCCCATGCATTCGCACAACAAATATCCACAGTCCCTGCCTCAGTCCTTGTACTTCTGACGGGAGGGAAGTGTCTCCAGTGCCAGTGGGATAAAAATCTTATTTTCAAGTTGGTGAAATTATAAAATTCATAATGTAATTCCAGTGTTCACATGTTTGAAGGCAGCACATTGGCCTGGTTTAGGCACTTCTGGAAACTTCAGCTATACTTAGCTGTTAAAACAGCTGAAAGTCACGTTTTGATGCTGCAATTGCAAGGTTGCTCCCTGGCACAGCTTCCACCCCTCTCCCAGGCAAGGACTGGACACAGCTTGGGGACAGAAGGAGCTGGGGCTGTTCCCAGAAAAGCCGGTTGAATGCAGACACCCTCTTTTGGAAAGTAAAAGACTTCAGCTCTTCCGACAGGAGATTTACCATGTCTCTTCCTTCAATCTGTTTTGGACTGTTTACTACCAAAAACGAAATCTTAGGGTGTGTTGGGAACCTGGAGAGATGACTGAACTTCTAACACGTGCAATTTGGTTTTACTCTCAGTGCTGCTGCTCATACGAGGCAGAACCCTGGAGAAAGATGTTTCCATCTGCTTGAGATCAGTCTCAGAAAGCTGTTCAGAAAGTAGGTCATTATTATTACTACTTTTTTAGGGAGGTCTTTATCTATGTGGGGTGACCTCCTCCTTCAGTCTGTTATTTATGTTACTGTGTGCCTTTCTTTTAAACCAAAGTGAGGAAGAATTAAGCTTTTTCAGTACCTGTGCAAATGTCCTGAGCAAAGTGCTTAAACATGAAAGCACTATGTCAATGAATGTGATGTAAAAACACTGCTTGAATTAAGTCCAGAAATCATTTTACACCTGTGTAACATTATTTCTTTATTGGGAATAAAGGAAGTAAAGGAGGTACTTAGGGGAGAAGAAGGTAGTAGGAGGGAAATACTGAACAATGCACAAGAAATTTTCCTTTAGCCGGGAAGAAGAGGAGGTGTGCTTAAAAATTGAGTCGCCTTTGAGAAAACGGGTGGGTTTGGCTACAGAAGGGAAAGAAAAAAGGCTCAGTGTATTCTTAAATGTTTTTGAGACCCAATGGTGCTGCCTGACACAGTCGCTTTCCCTGAGACCCATAGCGGTTCACTTCCTTCCTGCCACAGCTGGAAAAAAACCTGACTCCTAGAGCTCCACATTCTTGGCATTGGCAGTACTAAATACTTTTATCAAAGCCATGTCTTGATCATATCCTCTCTTTTTCCTCTCTATTGCTGTTGCTACTCTACTTCAAAGAGTATTGACATGTGCTATTGCAGGACTTTTCAGTGAATGTGTAGAGTTAGCACCTAATTTTATCCTCTCAAAGACAATGGCACCTTTCCCTGTTACTGGGACAGAAGATATAAATACCTGCTGAACAAGCTGCCTAACATCTTAGTGCTCCAAAATCTGCTTTGTTCATTGCCAAGTTTATCTGAGGTCCTTCAAGAAACAGATCATCATAAAATTGGTCCTATTAACAATACAGAAACATTGATACAAGTTAGTGTCTGAATTTCAGTCTTTAGTATCTTGAAAAGTAAATTTCTGAGGTGTTCTGAAATTAGATTAGTTCAGCTTCACATAGAATGGTTTGGGTTGGAAGACACCTTTAAAAGCATCTAGTTCCAGCCCCCCTGCCATGGGCAGGGACACCTTCCACTGGACCAGGTTACTCAAAGACCCATCCAACCTGGCCTTGAACACGTGCACAAGTGCAGGACCTTGCACTTGGCCTTGTTGAACTTCATGAGGTTCACATGGGCCCACCTCTGAAGGCTGTCAAGGTCCCTCTGTATGTCATCCCTTCCCTCCAGTGTGTCAACTGCTCCACACAGCTTGGTGTCATTGGCAAACCTGCTGAGGGGGCACTCAATCCCACTGTCCCTGTCATTGACAAAGTTGGTAAACAGCACCAGCCCCAATACGGACCCCTGAGGAATGCCACTCGTCACTGGTCACTACTAGGACATTGAGCCATTGACTGCAACTCAGTCAGATGTGTGACCATCCAGCCAATTCCTTAGCCACTGAGTGGTCCATCCATCAAATCCATGTCCCTCCAATTCAGAGACAAGGATGTCATGCAGGACAACATCAAATGCTTTGCACAAGTCTTGTTGCAGAAGGCTGACAAATTTGTCAGACATGATTTGTCCTCAGTGAAGCCATGTTTACTGCCATGGATCATCTCCTTATTTTCTATGTGCCTTAGCATCCCTCCCCCTGAGTAATCAGGTTCTGATAACTGCAACACGAGTTGCATTCCATATGCTACCTCTACAATATTCTTGAGAATGGTTTTATTATTCCTTATTAAACAAGAAATAATTTACTGTAAAACAGTACTGTTGTTAGACTACAAGATCACCGAAACTGCAACAAGCAAAGTTCATCCAGTCACGACGTTCAGATTCAGATCTAGCAAACAGTTCTGACAGCTACGTACAGAAGGTATTGGCAGCAACTCCCAATGTTTTTTGCAGCCACACCAGTAGGAATAATTATTATTTTCCTCTTATAGATTAGGTAAAGAAGGGTTTGATTTTTTACACAAAACCACAGTCATGGAAGAGAAAAGATGAACAATTGAGACTAACTTTCCTGCAGTCAAGGTAAACATAATAGCAAGAAAGACAATCTTCTCAGATTGTCTGTTTTGTAGCAAGATGAAAATGCAGATCTAGCTAGATAGGTACCTTTTTCCCACAGCATCTCCGCTTCACTGTTGGTGAATATGTTTCCTTTTCTCAAGTACATGGAATAAAGATGTCAAGTAACAGTTTTTTAAGTCTCTACTTTGTTGTTCCAGATCCATAACCTTGCACCTGGAAAATGAAAGGATCAGCAACTTTTTTCCCTCCTCTTTCGTGCTCACTTAAACAATTTTTTTAAAAATACTACCTTGAAAGACCATTTGAAAATGTTATTTACACTTATCTGTTTGATTAGTCCTCCTAAATGCAGGAATGTCTTATTTAAATAGAATATAATTCTGCCATCCACCCATTTACTGAGTTTACTGTTCTCAGTTCTTCCTAAATGAATTCTTTCTACTTTTCTGAGAAGAGGTTTTTGCCAACTCACTTCCAAATCTTTAATAAAGGTGTACACGATACATCCAGGTGGCTTTTCCACCCAAAACCATTAGTTTGTCTACTGTGACACATTTTTGAATATGAAAATGAGGGTAAGACTGGAGCTGATCAGTCTATGGCTAGAAAATAGACATTGCAGCCTGCTGCAAGCACAAATGCTGATTTTTCATCCACTTACAGACTAAAGGTGAAGACATATTAAAAACCAACAGGAGGCAAAAATAACAACTTTTTTATTTGTAGTCATGTGCCTACCTCCCTTATTGTAACTTCACATATCATCCCTTATCTAAACAGGGAAGGAAGGTAAAGCTCCCCTCTGGGGGAGAAGGGAGAATGATGGACAGAGACCAAGGACCATCTATGAAAAATGCCTCCAAGCTTTCATTTTAAATAGGCTTCTCCTGCCTACTGGCTTGTAATGAGCCATGTTTGCTAGTGTGGTTCACCTTGAACATCCAGTGGTGATTGAGGCAAAGCAAAACTGAAATCTTTCCTGCAGTGTGACAGCATGGATTTCTGCTGGCTTCAGAAGTGGCAGAACAGCCTGTGCAGACGAGATCTTATTTCAAGGCCTCCTGTTGCTACATGACACAAAAGAGAATTTTGTGATTTCTTCCTTTGAGCAGTTCCTTGCTTTCTCTATGTTTATACAGTAAGTATGAAAGACACAGGCAACCTTGTGTGGGTGGGCATGGAATGTACGTGCTACCAAAGATCATTTCATTACTGATATAACAGGATGTAAAGGTGTGTTAGTACACCATTATTTTTACTCATGCTTTAATTCTGTAGTGCTAATGATGCAATTACTTGCAATTATATGTATTTAGACCCCCACATCAGAATATGGTATCATCCTCTCCTTACCTCCTACAATCAGTTCTAACAATAACTTAGATCAAACAAAAACAACTGCACCGAAAGTTTGCTTTTCTTCTTTTCGGGTTTGTGTTGTCATTCTGTGCCAGGAGGTGGTGCCACCGAGCAGGAAACGGTTTAGGTATGGCGGTTTAGGTATGGTCTGGCACGCACACCTTGCAAGATTAAGAGTTTAGGACATGGTTTTACCTTCTTCCAAAGTGTGTTCAGGATCTTAGCTGAAGCCTGACACAATTCAAATACCCCAGGGCAGAAAACAAATATTTGTTTGCCCTTTCATTTGTATTCCCTTCACACTAATGTTTCATTTTTAGTCAGAGATTTTGTCAGAGAATTCACAGCTTTCTTCTACACAACGGTATTTCCCCATCTCTCCATCATAAACTGACTTTATACAGACACGAGAGATTTGTGACATGATCCATTTCCCTTACTTTTTCTCCTGTCTTTGCTATTTTCCTACTTACAGCTCTTATTTTTTTCTGAAATAGATAGGAAAGGTCTAAGTCATCTGAAGCAGGTTGAGGACCAGCATGGTCACTGCGTTACAACAGATCTCCTAAACAGTTTCTGTTGTTATCTTTCCTCATTCGCCTGGGTCAAGAGTGCTTACAGGAGGTGTGTGGGCTGCACAAAGCAGAAGGAAGTGTGCAAATCAAAGACTAAGAGTCATTTTACGTTCTCAGTGCTTGATAACATCATGAGATGTTTGCAACACAAAACGGACATTTCATATTTCTGCAGAGATCCTGCAACTGCATGTAGCCATGTACAGAGAGAGAGACTCCTCAGTAAACCTCCAAAGAATTCCTTCCTGAAAGATATACTCCTCCTTCTACATCACACAAGAATGGTTAAACGACTGTTTTGAACAATTTTAGCTTGAGTGTGCTTTACAGGATCAACTGCCACTAAGGCAAGTATGTTCCTGAACCTACAGATGTGGCTTTAACCATTACCCTTTTTTAATGTTTTGAAGTCATATACTTTCAAATGAGTTGGTTTTCAAACCATTTCCCCTACTTCTTGTTTTCAGTATCTTGATTATGAACTTCATTTAACCTTGTTGATGTTTTCATTCTATTGCATGGCAACCTGTTGGCTCTGGGTTTTTTTTTTCCAAGTATGTGTTTCCTCTGTCCCACTTCCTTTGTGTCAGGCTCACTCATGGACATTCATGATCTTTCAAGGTCTTTCTAGCATCTAGACTTTGCATACCATTTCACAATATGCTTTCTGTTCACTACCACTATTCTTAAATTTTGTTTCATCCACTGCCTTGAGTCTGTAGGTCACACATTTAGGCAGCCTAACTGTTGCATTTTCCCATCAGGCTGAGGTCTTTGCTGCTAGACTCAGACCTGGTCAGCTCTGCAGCATGACCCTTTCACACATTGGTTTTCTATAAACTATCTTAGAACTGAGCCTTACCCATATAAAAAGTCCCTGGCTAGTCAGAGAAATGCCTTTACTCCTCAGGATGAGGTATGTCTCCATCTCAGCCTGCCTCTGAGGTCTGATGGAAAGATTGCTTACTCCCTTTCAACAGATTGCTGTCTTGCATGCGCTACACATCCCTCCCTTGGCAGTGAGGCACAGTTTCCTTGTTTCTGGAGAGGAGGGCAGCTATGAGGTGGTTTTACTGTCTGTAACAGTCTGCCGTTGTTGGATTGCCTGGAGATGCTCAAGGTTATATCTATGTCAGTGTAACATGTCCAGAAAAAGTTCCCGGTGGGGAGACCAGCACACATAGAACAACCCATGACTGTACACACTGAACTCTTCTGGCCTTGAAATAGGGTGGCCACATCCAAACTGCCTACTGGGGATAGTCCTGGCCAGTGCTAACTTCCAAACTATGCCTGGAAGTTATTCAGTAGCGTACCAGGCTGTTTGGGCCAAAACCATGCCAGACACCAGTCTGTCAATTTAACAACATAGATGAATATGCCCCAGTGTTCAAGAACATTTCCTGATCCTGCTGAATTTTGTAATAGAGCCTTAAAAGTCCAGTAGGACCTTGCAGTTTTAAAACCTCTTATCTTTATCCACCCTTAAAGTGTTTGTGGAGTCTTTTCGGGATCTCCTTCACGGCGGTTTTATAGGCCAATATTTTCGTCTGGACTTTACTTCCCCTGATAATACAAACGTCATCAGTTATAACCTTTGTGTTTGGGAGATCCAGGAGACACAACTCTTGGTTTGATCCCATAGCAACACAGGGCCTTACCCTCTTTGTCGTACGTATCTAGTAACACCTGCCCCTTTGGGCGTTCACCAGTGAAACACCGACGTCCAGCCGAGCATGCTGACAAGACTGAGTGTGTTCTTAGAACCTTGTAAAGTTTATTAACTGTATTAACTCTGCTCTCTACAGCAGCTCTAAGCCAATTCAGACTTGCTTACCCACTGGTTTCTTACGCTGCAGTGCTACCTTACCTTTGTGGTGCTGACAGCTCCTTTTCCATTGACACCAGCAGATCAAGTGGGTCCAACCATTTCTCCAGGATGGATTTTTTTTACTTTATTTTTAATTTTCTAACTAAAATTTGTCCCATAGATGCCCATTGCATTGAAAAATGTGTTTATAGACAGAGATCATTCTGACACTGAGAATATTTATGGTTTCATGCTACCTAGTGTTCCACAGTAGTTAATAATTCTGCATGTCAACTAGTATGAATGACAAGCTACAACATGTGTTGTTTCCTGGGCTTTTTTTTTTTTTTTTTTTGACAGTCTGCATTTTTCCTTTGGCTTTTAACTGCGATCCTCAGGCCTTAGCCATGTGTCTCAAATAGAATTTTGCTCTTTATTATGACTGATCCATAGTCTAGCTGGGATCAGGCTGGTTTGGATGCTCATATAGCAAGAGAAGGGCTGGCATCCTTCAGCAGCGTCTGTGCACTGAGACCATTAGAACGTGCTATAATCACTCCATTGATCTTTTCCCGTTCTCTAGAAATCTCCCTATCTTTACAACCAGACCCTCTGGTTTTCCTTCCCGGAGTACTTGGGTGCTGGGCTATAAAGGATGTTTACATGATACTCCATTGTTCCATGTGGTGAGGCTTCTTTCAGTTCTGAACAGGTCAGACTGGGTGTCAAAAACAGTTAAACTGTGTGGGTACAGTACTCTACTGAGAATAACCAGTCCTGCAGAGAACTATACTGCACCCAATGTTCTCACAGCCTCCATGGCCCTGCATGGATGCCTGGAATCTCCTTTCTGCCTTTCGTGGTGCCATTGTTAATGTACTCATTGGACCATCCTCAGTCAATTTGCTTGTCATATGTGTCCCCTTGCTTTAGTTTAGTACTTGTATTCTTATTTTGCACAATCTCTGCCCTTGTGTTGAAGCCTCCCTCACAGATGCCTATCGTACTTACTATTTGCTGGCACTTTTCTAGGGTTTAGATCTGCTCCAATCTGCTAGAGTCAGAAGTTCCACCAACAGACCCATGTCTACTTCAATATCTTTGCTCTTTAACACAGGCATCTATTCCTTTGCTAATTAGTTTCTTTCCAAATGAAACAGTATCTCCCAATATCTTCATCCACAGTATTTATCATACCAGTAGCTTGGATATTATTCCTGTCGTATTTATTTCTTGCTATTTTTTTCTGTCATAGAGATAATAAAGATTTAGCTCTATTTTCTTTCTTTTATTCTCCATGTTCATTCTCGTAGACTTTCCATCCTTATTACCACACTTGTGAGGAGTTTTTGGCCTGGAAATTGATGAACCCTTGTGATCAGGATCCTTTCATGATATCTGTTTGCTGTATTTTTAGGTGGTGTTGTGCTACCTTGTTAAGTGTAATTGCCTTATGATGTGCTCACATCACAGATCTTGTAGGAGAAGGAAATGCCTCTCTTAATCTGCCACTAGCTGTGCATGATGTGGTGCCAGGTCTTCACTGTATCTGGCATCCCAGTATCTTTGGGGAAAGAACAAGAAACTCAATACATAGCTGCTTCAATCCCAGCATAAAGGAATTAACACAGAAAGGTGTAAACCCCTAACACATGGCAGAAGATGTGTGACTTTGTTTAGTAGAGCCCC
The DNA here is from genome assembly GCA_013398915.1 of Dromas ardeola. Lineage (NCBI taxonomy): Eukaryota > Metazoa > Chordata > Aves > Charadriiformes > Dromadidae > Dromas > Dromas ardeola. The sequence continues at coordinate 105,264 of VYZM01018716.1, read as the reverse complement.
ATTCTCTACCAGAGGAACTTGTGACACATATATACCTCCACGTACATCAGATCTCTGATTCTGAATCATTGTAAATGGTTGTAAATGTTGACTTTACCAAATTCTCCTCTCAAATGCTCTATGTGACCAGTCCTTACCCTTGCATCTATGAAGGCTACCTGGACACCAACTCTTTCTGAAAATCAGAGTTTATTTGGGTGCCAGTCAGTATATTTTATGAGCTTGGTTCTTAGCACCATTTCATCTGCTCAGTGACGTATGTAGAAGTCCTGTGGGGCCACTGGGCTGTCAAGCTCCATTTCTGCTGTGGCAGTTTATAATTAAGTGCATTTTCATGCAAATCATTTTTCTTTGGGCACAGTCTGTTTCAGGCATAATCGCTCCTCAGAAATCAAATGCTCCCAAACCCATGTAGCAATTAGAGTGACTGGTCATCTGGCACTTCTTGGAGTTCATAAAGACACAGCACAACTACATCTGAATTCCCCACTTATGCAAATTGGACATGCAGGGTTTTCATCCGTGATATTTGTTAAACTCTGAGACGCAAAGTGTAGTAAATGCAGTCACTGGCTGTCAGCAATTTGAAAACCAAATTGTGTGTTTCAATGTGCAAACCACAAATGGATAGAGAAAGAAGGCACTTTTAACTTGGGCTTCATATTTCTTTGAGAAGTGCAGGGCACGGTGGGAATTGACTGGTCAGGCCATGGTTGTGGTCCAGGTGGAAGCACTAAGTGGGTAGGAGTGTGTGAATAAAGATTATGAAGGATTAATGACAGGACACGGAAGCAACAAGCTTGTGTGACAATGGTAGCATGAGGGAAGGTTCAGGGGCGGGAATGTGAAAAACAAGTAAATGTGGTGGAAAACCGTCATTTTATGCTAAGTAAAGTGAGTGATGATGGGATACAGGATTGATCTTGAATCTGACTGCATCACAGACTACATTTTTCAAGGTGGTAAAGGCAAGAGTGCAGACAACAAACTTGCCCAGCAAATAAGGGAGCAGCAGTAATGCACTCTGAGATGAGTAGTGGTGTGCAGCATTTCTCTCCTTTTCGTCCCTCCTGACTCCTTTCTTCTACGTGAAGAGAACGGAGTCAGAAAACTCACTTGTCCTTTATTCCCGCAGTGCAGATTCTAGAGAACTTAAGAAAGGCACTTTCATGACAACACCTTCTTCTTGTGAATTCTGGTAGAGGACACATATTTTTATAGGTCTGAGAGGCAGAATATAAATAGCAAATGCTTGGATGGTACCCTGCGTGTTATGGAAATTCCCAAGCTTGTAACCGGACATACAGAGACAAGTTGCCAGAGGTAATTTTATGTATTTCTTCCGTCCCTTGAATGTTCCCAGAAACTTGTAGGAATATAAAGAGATGGAGCGACCTTGCAGATCAAAAGGGAGTGAGTGGTACGTGTATCACAGAATAGTAGGGGTTAGAAGGGACCTCTGGAGATCATCTAGTCCAACCCCCCTGCCAAAACAGTTTCACCTAGAGCAAGTTGCACAGGATCAATTTCAGGCAGGTTTTAAATATCTCCGGAGAAGGAGACTCCGCAACCTCTCTGGGCAGCCTGTTCCAGTGCTCCGTCACCCTCAAAGTAAAGAAGGTTTTCCTTATGTTCAGATGGAACTTCCTGTGTTCCAGTTTGTGCCCATTGCCTCTTTTCCTGTTGCCAGGATCCACTGAAAAGGGTCTGGCCCCATCCTCTTGACACCTGCCCTTCAGATATTTATAAGCATTGACATGTGACATCATGTTTCCCAGAAAGGTTTCTCAGCGGCATCTTGGCTTGGCATCTCACCGTAATGTGGACGATTCAGGAGGAAGGTCCTTTTGCAAACTGCTTAGTTTTCAGTGGAAAGATCCAGTGTCTCAGATGAGAGTTAAGTAGGACACAAGTGCACGGAGGAACTTCATCCTCTGCCTGCTCTGTGCAGGTTCAGTTCGAGGGACAGTGCCCTAATTACAGCCCCTCTTTCCAGCTGCCGCAGCTGCAGTGAAGCAGGTGCTGGTTAAGTAAAGGCTCCCCAGGGGTCAGAAAAGTAGGTTTGGTGTAGCTCAAACCCAACAAAGCAGGTACTGGACAGCATCAAGCAGCTAAAAGTTAGGCAGATTGTTTACATTCATAATATGCATTCCCTCCACCATCAACACAGAGAAAAGGAACTACAGGGGGCAACTTTGCTGAATTGCTTCTCTTGCTAATTACAGAAGAAAATGAGGTGATCAGTTTACATAAGGTGCCTGCTTTACAGATGGCTGAAGATGGGTGAGATAAAGCCCCAGGTCTTGTCAAGATCCTGAACACTTACCTTCAGAGAGCAAAATTGCATGGGAGCATTTAGACAAGAATCAGGCACTGACCTTTAAAGGCAGAAATAAAATGAGTTTGACTCCTTTGGTACTCTGTGCTCTTTAGAATGAAAATGCCCAATACTTCGTCCACTTGTGTACATAAACAACAATCTCAGCAGTGCCAGGTCTTTTCTTTATTTCCATCTATAACGTGGATGCCTTTGCATTAAGACTCTATGATTGATAAGGCACATATGGACAATATTCAGCTACTATTTAAAACAAGACAGAGTTGGCCCCTGGACTTTCTGCAAATACATCTGACTAGAGTGAGTTACAGAAATGGACAGATTTACAGCCACCAGCTGACCACTTGTCTTTCCCTTCAGTCTGGTGATGAATTGCTTGAACATGAATGTATAGAGAGACTCATAAGATGTGTCATACTAGTATATCTTTTACCCTGGCTACACTTTGAGCTCATCGAACACTCTCTTCTTTCTTCTGGAAATAACTATTCATGTATTTTGAAGAAAAAGCAACAATTCCTCCTCCCAGACTAAACTATAAAAAATTCTCCAGTGATACTAGATATTTGGAAAAGTACTTTATATAGTGAACAGTGAATACTATTATAGTTTGTGAAAGTAAGAAGGAATGTGCATCTGTCAGATTTCAGACCCAGTTGCCTCCCAGATTACAAGGTAGATTTGTCCTTAGAGTCATGATTCATTTAGTGAAATTTGGAGTAGATCTGCTGGGATTTCTTTTTGGTAGAAGCCTAGTCCTTATCCTCATTTGTACTTCCAAAATTTCTTTCAAAATTGTTCAAATTAAAGTGGATTTTACTAGGTGTTGCCCACGGGAAATCAGTAAAGCGAGTCCGAAATCCAACGGTAGGATCATCTCTGCCTACCAGGAGATGTGACTGTAGGAGGGATGCACAGCCAGACTAGGACAGATCTAACCAGACCAGGCTGCAATAGTCACTCTGCCATTCAAGGTGCCTCCAGGTGCCCAGCTACACTAAGGTTTTCACATCCCGCCTTGGTTGGATGCAGATTCGGTGGATGATGAGGCTGTTAACAGCTGGTCTTGCAGGCACTTCTGACAAAGCTATAGTTACACTGACCTCTTTTTAGATCACAGAGGTATCCACTCCCATCTGCTGTGCTCACATCACTGCAGTCAGATCATCCATTTTAAGGTGGATAAAGCCCTGCGTGGTAACCAGATACACAGGAGCATCAGTTAAAACCAAGCAGACTGCCATAGGGACACTGTTCTTTCCTTTTAAGCTAAATTGCAATAAACTAATTGTAAATTCAGTGCTACAATAACAGAATTGCCCAAGATAAAGGACAAAACTCTAAAGGAAATTATTCATAGGCAACTCCCTCAGTCAAAACTTTCTTGACTGGACAGAGATAATTTGCACTCAGTTTAATATTTTCTAGATTATGAAAAATTTAATTCAGTTCAGAGTCACATTACATGTGATAGAAGCTGGGTTTTTCCAATGAAATATCCTCCATCAGTCAGTGTTCTCGATGACTTAATCTAAATTGAAATAATACTATTTACAAGAGGGTTTCTATTGGTTTAAATTCACACTTCCAGCTAAACTATTACAGTTTCAGAGTGTCGGAGTCCTCATTTTTCAGAGTGCTGGGGGTTTTATTTTACTTTTTTTCAGTGAAGCTAAATTAATAAAAAAAGTACTGTAGTAATTTAAGGGTTTCTACACAGGGATTTTATGCTCTACCTGAAAAACCCTGAAAGTCTCCAGCTGACATTGACTAAATGGATTCAAGCCACTGCTATGAATTCTGCAACAGACATGGCCATAAAGGGGTTTGCAGCAAGTATCTGCAACTGTGTCTGCTTAAATTCAAGACTTCTATTATTTTTAATGTAATTCAGTACCAGGGAAGAGTCATGCAGACGAGAGACTGGGGAAAAGGTGTGAGGAGAAGGCTCTTGAGTTTTGCCAAGAAGACCCTTCAGCAACTCCTTCCGTTCCTCCCTCCCCATTATCTAATCCCCTTGGAATGTAACAGTTCTCACACAGCTCCTATATGGTGAATTAATGGGATTTTCAGAGAGGAGGAAAGAGGAAGGGGAAAAAAAAAAAAAAAGGCCTTTCTGATCTAATACGAGAACAAAAATTCCACTTTCTACATCTTGCAGCGTATCTGCTTAGGAGTTAGTCTGGTTGTGATGTAGCAGCTCTCTTCCTTTAAATATTTATTTTGACCAGAGTAACGATACCCATGTATGGATACAGCTCTTCTCGAATGAGAACCTTGATCTTGTTCAGACTAAGCCTTTCTGGTATTGACAAATTAACTAGTAACTGGTATAAACCATATTTCCAATGGAACATATGCTTCACTGACCAGAATAAAAAAAGCACCAGCAATGGTGCAGAAGCTTTTAGATTTTTTACTGCCACAGCAAAAAACTTGAGTTTTTTCCCATAACACATTTTATCCTCCCTATTTTGAAGTTTTAAATCAAATCTTGACCTGATTTTTAGCTGAACCCTGCTAACTGTTCAAAACCCACCAGCAGCCTTTCCCAAGAACTACCTGAGCAATCATTTACCCTGCTGTATTTCTACAACAGAATATCCCTGACACGTGTGGAACTCTGGATTCAAGCCCATTTTTCTCCCACCATTTCCACCATTACCAAGAAGGTTTTGACTTCAGATCCTGCCCTCCAACATGTGCCCCCAGCTCTCATTTCCCCTGGTTAAGCCCAAGAAAATCCATTTCCTAGATGTGAGCAAGCACATCAAGACCTGTCCATTAGCCCTAGAATGAAGGTCTGAGCCTTTTCAGAGGCAACACGAGGTTTCCTTAGCTTCGACCCTGGCTGTATGCCTGACATTCCCCATATCCTAATGTGGTGCTGGTCACTGGGTATGTAGGGCAAGAAAAGAACCTGGAATGAATAGGCATTTTCTACCCCAAAATGGAAGGGAGACCAAGGAAGAGGACTTGAATGGACTTCATTGAATGAACTGATCTGCCAGCGAGAGATAAAATGGGAATGGAGCCATGCAAACAGTCCCAGCGCCTGCACACCGCCTGTGGCTCTGTCTGTACCTCTGACGGGGACCTGCAGACCCTTTTATATGCTGGCAATGTTTTTGCAGTTTGTCATGACGGTTAAATGTTCTTGAACACAGAGCACAAATTACACACGTGCACATTCTTCACCCTCACTGATCTTGCTGCAACAGCACCACTGAGAAAAGTAGATAGGAGGCTCCATTTTGTTGCCACAGGACATGAATAAATGTCATTGATTTCAATGGGAGTTATTTGTTTCCTGCAGCGGGAGGCTAGCACCCTGGTATCGCTGCTGCTCTCTCTTTGGCTCCTGGTAGCTGGATCTCTGCAGTAATAGCAGGGCTAATCCTGCTGTCAGTTTTCTCTCTTTGTTGTTTTGTGCTCTGCTTTTATTGAACCAATCACTGGCTATTAGGGAGAAACTTTCCCCCTGGCCTGTTATTCCATTATCGTTCATAATGAGTTTTTTTGCACTTCACCTGACACATTTGACGCCAGCCTCTGTCAGAAACGAAGCTCTGGACCGAAGGCACTTCAGGAGTCCGGGATGCACTGAGAGCTCAGAGCTGCAGAGTGGGGAATGCTGCAGATGCAAAAGCAAGAACAATACAATGCGCACATTCAGCAACATGAAATATCATCCTGCATGTTGCTCACCCTCATCGCTGCAGCTGACAGAGGGGATCTACATGTCCCTCTGTGATCCCACAGCCTCAGAGTTTTCCAGCCATTTCCACTTCAGAGTACTGCTTTCCCAGCTCTTCCTTTATCCATATCCTCACATGCAGGCATGTGCTAATCAGTTTTAGCAGGCTCATCATTTGATTGACTTCAAAGCTGGGAACCCAGTTGCTGCCTCTCTTAAAAGATAAGAAAGGCCGGCAGGACAAGGGTTGTTTTGCCTGCCTTTAGTTTGTGCTTGTCCTTTGTGGGTAGGTCAGAGATGAAAGTTGATCTGCTTCATGTAACATTTGTCTGATCTCATTCAGTCACTGTTGGATTAGCTTCTCACATTCTTATCCAGAAAATGTTTTTTCATCACCTTGTAACAAAACCTCTCCTTCCCTGGTATCACACATTTTTATTGAAGGAGTGTTGCTTTTGCTTTTTGCATGTCTAAGGTTAAACAACACTGATCTGTCATGGAATTTACTCTCTCCAAAGGGGACCGAAAAAACAAGGTCCTGTACAAAAAGTATGATCTTCAGAACGATCTCCACAGCCAAAAACTCCTGTGCAATAGGCTTTTTCCATGGCGACATCTTGCAGATGGCTCAATTTCAGCAGTTATCTGGGCTGACACGTTCATTATTCTGCACTGGAAGAACAGAATTCTTATGCATTAAATGACCTTGCATGTGAACATAAGAAATGTTCTGAAAAACTCAGTAATGGAAAATTTAAACAACTGTCTTTTTACCTGTCATGAACTGAAAGGTGTGGGTTTTCCAAGGAGCTGTGAATTTTTCATGGTAAGTAATTTATTCCAGGACATTTTCCTCCCCTCCTCGTTGTGAAACAATTACAATTATCTCTTATTTATTCATTATTCACTTGCTAAGTACTTACCTTTACCCATTCAGTTTTGGTGTATAAGCCATTTTGCACATAACTTTTTGCAAGCGTTACAGGGATTCCTCTGAGAGGGGGGATGCTCTTTGATGTCTTTTGACTGAATGACTGTGGTTACCAGCTGGAATTGTGGTAGGAAAAGTAGTGCCTATCCTTTTTTAACCAATGCACTCTGTCCACACCAGCGTGCCTTCCAGCAACTGAGCTTGAACCAGTCTCAGCATAGGTTTAAGCATCATAGATTTGCTTCCTGACTTTGTTTCCTGTCATGCCTTGAAACCCTCTAAGTGATGGATGCTATTCCTGTTCTTCTATCCCTTTCATTTTGGGGGTTTTCAAAGGGAAGGAATCAACTTGAACTAAAAAATTTTCCAAATAGCAGGCAGAAAAAATAGAAAATTATAAAAAAAGGTTATTTGCAAAAAAAAGTGCAATGATGTTCCTTGCAAAGCAGGAAATTTGCCAAGCATGGAGTTACCCTGTTTGCACACACTGTCCATGCCTGTGCCGGAAAGAGAAAGGTGAGACCAGCAGGTGTCTGAGGATTGTGCACCAGAGTAAAAAACAAATTCAAATGAAGCTCAGAGTTGCATAGGCATGAAGAAATGCATAAGCCTTTTTGGGGCTGGTGACTCACATGGGTGGTGCTTAATTTTCTGACTGGGGGGTAGAGAGGAATTACACCACTTTTTTCCTCCCAATATAGTGCTGGTATTTCTAGCCCCAAGTTGCCTGGAAAAGAAAGCTGAGAAAGAAAGAGACACCACCTTTTCCCTAGAATAAGAAAAAAATATATATTTTTCTTTTATTTATTTTCTTCCCTCTCCCTTCCCTTCATGCTATCAGCAGCAGCATTCAGGCCTATATCCCCTCTTTTGGGCAGCTTGCTTTGTGCCAGGCTGTTCTGCTTAAAGATTTCTTTAAGCTTAACAGCCTGGCTCATTAATGATTTTTAAGATTTGAGTCATACAGTTTGCTCTGTGACATCTCTTTTCCCCTTGGCTCCCCTTCCCCCATGCCTCATTTAAAGGTTTCTCGATGTCAATCCACCGGATGTTTCTAATCCAGAGCACAGCACAGGCATTGTGTGAATTATATACGTCAAACACCGGAGTTCAAGAGAGCTACGGCGTATGCTGAATGGTTGGAGTTCAGGGGTTATTTGACAGGAAACATCTTGATGAAGGACCTTGCCTTTCTGCAGCCTGCTGTTTCATGTCTGTTCTCAGGGATGAACAGCAATCCCAGCCCAGACAGGGCCCCTCTGTCGGACCACTGAACCAACTCCTCGCTTGTTTCCAGTTGCTTTGGCTAGACAAGAAACAGCAGAGCTAATGGGCAGAAGGGGATATTAATTTGCATTTGAATACAGCCCAGCACAGTTACTCAATGTTACTGCTGGGTAATGGGAAAATTAAGCTAAAAGGGAGTTAGCATATGGAAGAGAAATGTAGCTGATGCTGAGAAGACAGACTGCAGTTGCAGTGAATTAGTGGCCACAGCTGTTACACGGGATGTCTTACGGCTCTCGGCACAGGTAGCGTCGCAAAAGTAAATATTCCCTTTTACGCACATTGTTACACAGTGTGGAGTGGCTGGAGAAATGAAATCAACCAACAAGAGAAAAAAAAAGGGGGGGGAGAAAAAGCGATGTAGCTGCAATATTAAAAGCCTAGTGATGAAAAAGCCACAGAAGCAAAGGAATGCAAGGGAAGGTATTCTGCCTTCCTTAGAAAAGCAAAAAAAAAACCACTAGAAATGTTTCCTTCCATTCGCGGTGGGCCACCGCTATTTTCCAGGAGTGACTACGGCTAATCACAACAATTCTCCCTGAGTCAGAGAGCGCTGGAGCCAGATCTTTATACATGTTGCTGTACTTTATTATAGCTCAGAGCAATACGTGGTTAATGTGTCAGAGCTGTTGCTTTCTTTTATTCCCTTTTCTCAGGGTATGGGTTTCCTTTCCTGGCTGAGGACCTGCCCAGAGTGACCTGCTGAGCCACCTGTTGTCCCAGGGAAATCGGGGGATGGATCAGGATTGGAAGGGTTCACACAAGCAGCTCGCTTGCAACACTGGGTCTTTCATTTCATTCACCCCTGCTTTGGTCTGAGGCATTCACCACTGTGATCCCACTGCAGCGTGGACACACTGCAGAGTAATGTGGAAAGTCACGTGTCCTCCCCCTGTTTTCTTTAAATTCTGTTGTTTGTTTGTTTGGGTTTTTTAATAAGTGAAGAGATATCCCTCCTAAATAAGCTTTAAACATATACAAACCCATGGACAGACATCCTCATTCCTTTTCTTACAAGACAAACTCTAGCCAGAGTATTGCCTTTCCAAACTGGCTAAAATTTGCATCAATAAGCCAACCTTTTTTAAAAGTGCTGACACCCTGCAGTGCTCGATATAGTCACCTAAAACTTTCAGTACCTTTTGAATGTTGCCACATGTATTCCAGAAAAATAAAAAGTTGTGGATATGTTTGAATATTTTTTGTTCCAAAGCAATGCCTGGGATTTACTTGCACATCTGCCAGCAGTACTGCTGTGTAGTTAGATATGTTGCATGGCTTTGAACTTCTCAAGCGTGACTGTAAAAGGATATTGCCTGTGCTTCTTATTGGCTGTATCAGATGAGTCACGATTCAGTCCTTTGTTTGCTTTGGTGATCTCATTAGAAATAATTAAAGTTTTTTATCTGGTTCACATTTAGTAGCTTTGTTTAGCTGGCTTTTTTGGTGTGGTTTTTTTTTTGTTGGGTTTGTTTTTTTTTTTTTTTAACGGATCATTTACTTCTGAAGCCTGTTCCATGCCTGTTTACTCAGTGTTATTACTACCGAATTCATTCTGAGGGTTCACTACCTCCCTCATAAATCATTACGTTCCCATTTAGCAAATTTAATAACAGGATCTGGTTTCAATCCTCCCTGCATGGAAAAGCCACTTCAGCTTTTCACTGGGACGAGGAACTTGATGGAATGTGCCTGGTGTTAAGAGCAGCTCCCAGCCCTGGAAGCAGCTCCTCCCTGGGGCCAGCTGCGCTCCCTGGGGCTGTGCCTTACAGGGATGTGGGCCTTCCTCACCTCTGCTGCTGGAGATGGAAAGGGGAGGGAAGAAGAAGAAAGAAGAAAAAAACCAAAAAAAAAACCAAACCTTTTTTTCCATCAGGCTATAGAAAAGGAGAAAGCATTCAGGTTCCAAGCTGAAAAATCCTGAAAATTCTGAAAATATTGAAAATTTCTAATAGGGTGGATTTTGAATAATTATGGTACACACATTAAGACATGTTTATATACAAAGCCAGCACAGTCACACTATCTGGACGTTTGACCCTGCCTGTTATACCCTTAGAGAGGAAGATATACTGACTATCACCATATGGACATGGAGCAGCAAAAAGACTTGTGACCAGTTAACATCTCGGTCACAAACTGTAGGTATGAGGATGTGTTACACTGAGATGAGGAGGAGGAAAAGTTCAGCACTGAATCTTGTGAACGTGTCCCCCATTTCAGATACCCAGCCATCATCCATTGCAGGGGATCACTATCCACGCATTAGGTTAAGTGCAGACTTACAGGCATTTGTTAAGGCATAGCTGAAACATCCAATCGTTTGCTTACCCCACAATCATATTTTCAGGTAGTCGTTCCTGTAAAGCTAGTTGATACCTGAATACAAGCATGTACATAGGCTTTGGGGTTGTTCTAACACATGTGCCTTGATTAGACCTATTCAGCACTTGGCCTTGACTTTAGCTGACCCTAACCCAGAAGCCCCCTGGGAGATCCTGAAGTCCTCAGTGACATGCCAGCTGAACGCCTCACCTTCTTGGACCTGTTTTTCCTCCTGGGAGTTAGAGAAGAGTTTCCGTGTTTCACCCTTTTTCTCCCTATTTTTCCCTATTTGTCCCAGGACCGCATCTTTCCCCTCTCTCATCAAGCCTTATCTGGGCTAGGAAAGGCATGATATGAGACCACCATCCCATTTCTAGGGATGTGTGACCACCTTCACAACACCCTGCAGCACGGCTTGTCAGTGGCGACAGTCTTCCTCTGGCAGGCTCAGCTTGGGCAGAGGCTTGATTCAAAATCCATTAAACCCAGTCAAAGATCCTCTTTGATTTCAAAGCACATTGGATTTAGGCTTTTTTCCCATCTAACAGGAGTCCCGTCCAAATCAGCTCCAAGGCACATCAGTTGGATGCTGTGCAAAGGGTTTTCTAGTGCCAGTTTGAGCTCTCTGTGTATTAAAGAGCACAACATCATACTTGACTTTGTCAGTCACATTCTGCCAGCACTTGCATTTTGAAGCAGAGGAGGAGAGGAGGGGGATAAATGGGAGATAATCTCTCATGTAAGTGTACGAAATGTGCACCATTAGAACATAAGGACACCAGAATGTTATCTTATTAAAACTATCATTGTAATGAAAATGGATGATTTACTTTGTAAGCCATAATGCTTTCCCAGAAAGTAGTTTCTGGATATAATTTTCAATTTTCTTTGAACCAGATGTATCCCTGACCGCAGTTGTTCTTACAGCTTACAGAAGTTCCCACTTTCAGGCCACCACAGCAGAAGGGAGCACCAGGAAGAGTGAGAGGGATGAAAACCGGCTTTTGAGACGGTCAGGATCACAGGTCTGGTGTCCATGGGCAGGACCAGAGCTCATCTGTATGTGCAGATGTTTGGCTTGCTAAGGACATAGTGACATCTCCATCCTGTGCCACTGCAGATAACAGGGAATAGCAGAAAGTGGGAAGCCCCTGACCTGGCAAGTTTTCCCCTTGTATATCAGCATTATACAGCTGTCCTTTAAACTCCAGTTATATCCAGGATTTAAGAGAGTTGTTTGGGTTAGCAAGGAGGAATGGCTTCATATATGTTGTCGTTTCACCCCATCCAGCAACTAGGACCACACAGACGCTCGCTCACTTCTCCCCCTCCACAGTGGGTTGGCAAGAAGAATCAGGAAAATAAGGAAAACACATGGGTTGAGATAAAGAGGGTTTAATAAGTAAAGGAAAAGCCACACACACAAGCAAAGCAAAACATGGAATTCATTCACTGGTTCCCATCCACAGGCAGGTGTTCAGCCATCTCCAGGAAAGCAGGGCTCCATCACGCGTAACGGTTACTTGGAAAGACAAATTCCATAACTCTGAACATTTCCCCCTTTCCTTCTTCCCCCAGCTTTGTATACTGAGCATGATGTCATATGGTTTGGGATATCCCTTTGGTCAGTTGGGGTCAGCTGCCCCAGCTGTGTGTCCTCCCAACTTTTCATGAACTCCCAGCCTACTCACTGGCAGGGTGGTGTGAGGAGAAAAAAAGGCTTTGACTGCTTAACAACAACTAAAAACACCAGTGTGCTATCAACACTATTCCCATCCCCAATCCAAACCACAGCACTACACCAGCTTCAAGTAAAAAAGTTAACTCCATCCCAGCTGAAACCATGACAATGTATCACGCTTAACACTATCGCTCTTGTCTTTGGTCTTAGAGTCTGGATACAAACAACTAGGAATCCCACTCGGCTTGGTTGCATTAGAAACTGATGAATAGCCTTCTGAAAGCTCATCTTTTCTGTAGACCACACAAGGACCTAATCACAAGCAAAGTCTTCTCATTCCCTGACATGTAGGCAGCTCTGTAATCACAGCCCAGATGACACTGCTGTGCAGGCAAACCAGAACCTCAGAGACTCTTTCCTAAGTGCCCTAGAGAAGAACAAGATGACAGAGGAGGTGACAGTTCAGGAAGGAAATTCACCTTTCAAGACCTCCTAAGTCCAGGGGAGCTGCATCTATATCTTTCCATGACTGTAGGCTGAAGGAACGCAAGGCAGGACAACCATGCAAATCTACATGTTACATTTCAATGCACGCACATGCACGTATTTCATGTGCAGCCCACAGTATGGCTGGCGTCGTAGCACTGGTACAGTTAGCCAGAAGAGCTGTCATTCATCAGTAGTAGATTCCTGCCAGCAGGTAGCAGCTCTCTTTTACCATCAGGAGGGACAGGGAGTGCACCACTGTTATTCCCAGCTCTGGACTTGGTATCAACTGCCTGTCTTACTCTTCCCAGTGCAGCTTACACAGCATTACTTAGACATGGTCAAGAGCTTTGATTCAAGCCTGCATGGATCCTGACAGCCAGATGAAGCACCACATGAACTCGTTAGGTGGCAGAGCACAGAGCTGCAGCCTTGTACTGGCTCAAAGACTGGGTCTCTCTGGAAGTGAGCACCCGCCGTCTAGCTTTGTGTGCAAAGTCTGATTTGCCTATTTCATGTTTCAGCGATCTGAACAGCTGTGTTCAATCATATCTGACTGTGATGTGAACTCTTGAGTACACAAATGCTAGCAATGATCTGTGCAATTTCATCATCCAGTAATTGGCAGCCATACTGTCTAAGGGACTCTGAGCTCCGGACCAGCACTGGCACTTTTCTGAGCTCAGTCTCCTGAAGTGACATGTGCACATAAAAGAACTGGGCAAAAGAAAACTCCCTCAAGTGTCATGGTTTAACCCCAGCTAGACCCCACACAGCTGCTCGCCCACTCCACCCCAGTGGGATGGGGGAGAGAAAAGGAAGAGTAAAAGTGAGAAAACTCATGGGCTGAGAGAAAGACTGTAATAGGTAAAGCAAAAGCTGCACACATAAGGAAAGCAAAATAAGGAATTTATTCACTACTTCCCATTGCCAGGCAGGTGTTTAGCCATCTCCAGGAAAGCAGGGTTTCATGACGCATAACAGTTGCTTAGGAAGACAAACACCATAACTCCAAATATGACTCCCTTTCTACTTCTCCCCCACAGCTTTTATTGCTGAGCATGACATCATACAATATGGAATATGCCTTTGGTCAATGGGAGTCAGCAGTCCCAGCTGTGTCCTCTCCCATCTTCTTGTGCACCCCCAGCTTACTTGCTGGCAGGGAAGGGTGGGAAGCAGAAAGTTTCTTGACGTTGTGTAAGCACTGCTCAGCAAGAACTAAAACATCCCTATGTTATCAACACTGTTTTGGCCACATCTAAAACATAGCCTCATATGAGCTACTGTGAAGAAAATCAACTTTATCCCAGCCAAACCCAGAACACTCATGTATAAGAACTGGGCATCAAACACAGGCCAAGGCTGAGGCAAAGGAGAAAGATTCAGCTTCACGAGGTTATTCCAGCTCCAAAGATTATAAAAGAGAATCGCAGACATGACCCTATATTTTGCCCAAGGCTAGGTCAACCATCTACTGACCATTTGTCACCAGCCATGCTGGGGTCCTAAGTCCCTGCTGTCCTGGTTAGCAAAGCCCCAACTATTCTGTGAGTATGGCGGTGAAAGGGGAGGTCAACTGAGACCCATATTCTGACTTTTCGTGGAAATTCAGGGTGAATGATAAGTTGCAAGAAAACTTTCAGTTTAGGCTGACAATATAATAAAAACTTTAATGGAATCGTGTTATTTAAAGGTGAGAGCAACTTATGAGACAAAAGAAGAACTGGAGGAAAAATGTATTCCATGAAGATCACCCCAGGTGCTGCCTGCTCATGGCCAGATGTCATTGGGTTTGTCCCTTACACTTTCTCTTTGCACTGCAGCCATATCCAGGCTTGTACTAGCTCAGCAAAGCCTTTAGTACAGCTGCTGCCCTTGCTGCTCTGACAGGTGATCCAGCATTTAGTTTTTCTGTATCAAGATGACCCTAGAAGTGGCCTGTGGTCCACTCATAGCTTTGTGAAGCCCTTGCAAGGTGCTCGTAGCCACATGAATCTCAACTCAGTGGCATGCTTTCAACTTCACTTGAGATCGCAAGCCCACCCCTGTATTTGAGCCCTGGTAGGACTTACAGATGGGCTGGTGATAAAATGTGCCATTGTATGGACATGCCGGGTGGTAAAAGTAATTGCATTCGGTCCTCTCCGCTGCATGTCTCCATGCAATCTGTTGCATGGAGACAGAATGTGTGGGGAGCTTTCAAAGGGTGCTCTTCCTCACTTCTTTTCACTTGCAGTGTGAAGAAGTCTATATATCCTACCATGAGCACAGCTCTTCCACCTTGGCTCTTCCTGTGCTGCTTACTGGAAGGCAGCAGAAGCAAGCACTTAAACAAGGTGCACTCTTCTACCAGGGTTTGAGCCACCCCTGACTCAAGGCCTGGTAAGTGTCTAACTATGAGACTTATTTTCCTTAAAAATTTGAGCCCATGTTAAAAATAGAAGTCCTTTTGGACTATGTGGTGCCCATACATTCGACGTGCGGAACATGTACTCATATGAACCTGGTGGCTATTCAAACCTGCAAAGGTTTTGTTCTTTGTATTTATCTGAGAGAGCTACAATGAGAGCCTGTCCCTGGATCCTGCCTGCACGGCTTGCTGCCCTTCCTGAGAGCTCATTAGGCAATTGAATTGCACATAGGACCTGACCAAAAGCCCACTGGAGCCAGTGAATGATTTTCTATTGATCCAAGCCCTTGAACTGCAGCGGTACAGGCAAAGAAAATTGTGTAAAGTTTCTGCTTTCAACCCATTAGGATAATATTTGAATTTCCCTACTTTGCTTCTTTTTTGGACTTTGAACTATTTTGTACAAACAGATTTCCCCTCTATAAATCTGCTTGCATTTCTAAATGCAGTTACTGGTAGGGGGAAGATGAGGAATAAACAGAAATCAAGGCGAAACAGCATTAAATGGAGCTTTCTTTAACACACCAACAGCCAGGAGGGAGGGAGTGAACCACAAACTATTATAAGAATAATTACAGTATTAAAACAATAACAAGAAATCATAATATATTATGGCTTTGCAATTAAGTAGCATCCTTTATCTGATGAGCTCCTTGTGCTTTACGAACTTCAGTTAATTAAATCTTCCTCATGCACACGATATGCAGAAGGTAGTAATCTTCAGCAAGAGTTTCAAACGACTGCATTAGCTCGGAGTGCAAACCACACTGCCCTTCCCCAGGAAATGAGCACTTTTCTTTGGAAAAATCATGTTTGCTACATCTGCTCTGGAAAAGCTCCTCCCCATTCAAACAGAAAAGCAGCTGAGGAAATGAAAGCTTAATTTACCTGAGTTTAGATGGGGCAGTCTAGGGCAAAAGAACATGAATTTCTTAAAAAGCAGCTGTTAAAGTTTGTGAAAAAAATCATAGCTGGAAAAGAAGGAAAAGCAAAGGTTACATGGATGCTACATTAACTGCAACATCATCTTGCTTTTCTCCCTCCTGTTTGCCTTCTCTTTCCCCTGCCTGATTTGTTGAACCAGTGACAAGAGAGTTTTCAGCCTGGAAACAAACTTTCTTTAAAGGAGAAATAAAAAGTGTGGGTGTGTCCTATGCACAATTTACAAGAGCAGCACCAGCAATAGACTGGGAAATGAATGTTCCTTTAGGTGTATGCCAGCTGTCAAGCTTACACTAAACAATGTTCTTAGTTAGCGGTAATGAGTTGGCAAACTCCTGAAAGTTCATAACCAATTATTTTTTATAATTATGATCACTTAAAGACAATAGCATATTACAAATGATGACTAACAAGGACAATGCAAATGTCAATTAGAAAATATGGCTCTAATCATCCCAACTTGCCTTAAAGCACAAATCACTGCAAGTGCATTTTTTGTTCAAAGGGAAAAAAATTGAGGGAAAGGCAGATGACCGTGTACTGCGAAAACAAAGAGCGGAGCTATTCTGCTTCCTGTGCTGGTTGCTGAAAGGACGACACAGAAATTAATGAGGAAGTGCCACGAATTATCACACAAAGGGACCGTCCCCATGGTGCTGCACTTGGTGACCAGAAACCACCTGCACTTTCAGAGCAGCTTTGTACTGGGGGAAGCAGGTGAGTGGTCTTTGCATCTGTGTCACCACTTGCAAGGCACCTACAGTGGCATCCATTTACCTTGTCGAGGGTGGCTAGTGCCATTTTATACACCTCAGGGTATTCCACTTAATTTTCAGCTGTCTATTTTAGACTTATTCTACTATCCAAGATATCCACACAAGACTGGAAGCTATGACATAGGACCTGCGGAAAAGCTGCGCCCTCCTGGAGGGGCAGCTCGAAGGCTGATATGTTATGTGAGGGAGCAAAACTACAACCAGATGCCTGTGTTTAGATATCTGAACCAAGCAAGGAGAGATTTCAGGTCCTATCAACCTTGTGCTGGCCTTGCAACATGAGACTTGACTGGATCAGTATGGACCTTTCCCACCAGACGTTCCCTGAAAGTTGCCAAACATGGAGGTATAAGGCAAGAACAGAGCTCTGAGCTCAAAAGTATCTTGTATAGTCAGGCAGTGCCATGTCACAGCTGCTTGGTGATTGTCTTCGCAGGAAGGAGAAGAACTGTACTGGCATTTGGAATAAAATGTCTCTCTCGTGGAGATTGTACGCTTCAGATCAGGAAGCAAGCGAGCACATTCAAGGGAGCTTGTGGCCCAGAGCAGGGCTCTCAAAGAGGGGTGTCTCTGGACTTGCAAAACCTCAGTTTCTGTGTGGGAAGTGACAGAGAAGACAGGAGAGGCGCTCTGGTTTCAGGAGTAAATGCAGTGATAACAGTCCTTTTGAGATCTTTCTTCAACTTCTCTTACATTGTTGGCACTACTGAAGATTTGAAATTTTTAGGTTATTTTTGTGGGGTGCATTTGGGGATATACATATTTTTTACCTCTACCTTGAAGGACATGGTAGAAAACTATCCCCCTGGACCGTAAAGTAAGCATTATCCAAACACTTTTAAATGGAAGAGATCAACCTGCAAAGCGAAGGAAGGAGAAATCTCCCATCCATCATGGTGACACTGCTGAAGGCTAGGGAGACGAAGGTTCAATTTTGTCTACTCTGACAGCATTCATTCAGCCAGTGAATCTCTGCCACGTTGCACCTAGCTCTGAAAGGTAAATGGCAGCATATACATGACTTATAGATACACAGACACAAGCAAACACGATGAAAAAAATATCAGCATAATCTAGAAAACAAGGGGCAGGGAGGGATGTGAATTGTTCTCCCCTTAGAATATGGGTGCTCGTAACTGTCATTTGTGGCTGCACCAACCAACTCAGAAAGCAGCGTCCGTGCTCGGCATATAAATCTTGCCTTGTGTGTCGTATCTTGGTAGGTTCAAGGTGGATTTTACCAAGGACTAGGGATGTCATAGCTCTTCCAGAGCGTATGTGTGTATATGTAAGGTTATAGGGCAGGAGCCGGGCCATTTGGCAGGCAGCATCCTCCCTCCTGGCCCCAAGCTGAGTTGTTTCCTCCCTTCCATCCATACCTAAGCAGCACTTTAAGTATTTACAACTATGAAGGATTAAAATCAGTATTCTGCACCCCAAAAAAAATAATCAAGTCTTCCAAAACATACCACAAAAGGAAAGTCATTTTTCTTAGTACCCATACTTTTTCTACTTTTTAATCCTTTTTGCCATGACATGACAGTACTTCTGAGTCATTGACCCCGGCATAATGTAGTTTTAAATACATTAGTTTAAGTACTAATAGCAGTCTGGCTGCAACAGCTTAGATTTGGCACGGGCAGAAAATCCCATTTGAAAAGCCTGGCAAATTAGGTCAGGCTCTGAGCTCTGTGCTGGCAAACTCAGATTGCTGCCACACCAACCTGGACAGCTGGAGGACAGCTCAAACTTCAGTTGACTTGAAGTCACCACCAGGCTGACAGGGTGTGTGTACAGCTTCAGGCTGAAAAGTTGTTCTTTAACTTATATGAAAATACGTTTTACTGATGTGTAACCCATCTCCAGATGTCCCACAGGAAACAGCAGATTTATTACTGTGTTTAGAGACAACAAGACCTCTGGGAACAGCAGATAATTTACTTTACACAGAGACCGATATGGTTGGAGGTTCAGTACTGCCCACCTAGCTGTCTGCTTTGGTTGCAGATCAGTGCTTGAATTCTGCTCACTGGCAGCTCACAGATTTCGCAAGGAGAGGGGAGGAGAAATCAGTCATGAGCTCCTTGTCAGGGGCATCTTTGTGTCCTCTCCTCATGTGGCTGGATATGTTACCCATGTTTACAGGACGTGTTTGCATCAGAGAGCTACTTTGCAGAGATACCCAAGCTCACCACACCCAAGCTATTATTAGAGCAGGACACTTTATAATCACTTCTGCAGATCTCTACCCAACCAAATTAGACTTCTTGTGAAGCAGATGATTATGAGACAAAGAACAGCTTGGAGGTTACACCACTTCCACTTCACAGATAGGCTCTCTGCATGGTGCTACACGGCATATGGTGCATGTCCCAGCCCTCACGGTGCTGTCTCAGAGCTCTTCCCATTGGGCTTTTTGGTGCAACTTCATTCAAAAAGTACAGTATGATACCCTAAGAGCCTAATAGAGTCGTAGAATCATAGAATCATTTAGGCTGGAAAAGGCCTTTAAGGTCATTGAGTCCAACCGTAAAATAACTTGCAGGAAACTACACAGTCGAGGGGGAACATGTTGGTCCAGAAAGAGCTTTGCACGGTGTCTGCTCACATCCACACCAGGCTGGAGGAGCTCGCAGCTCGAGGATCACTACACTTCTCTGATGCTCACATACAATTAGTTTTCTCTTGTGCATGAATTGAGGTTGGTAGCTGGCACATGTATTCAAATTACCGTTTTGACTAGTCACGGAAAACTATCAATCAGATTCAAGTCGTGTTTTACAACGACATACCAAAACCAACAGAACAACAGGTAAAAAATCCCTAAAGCAAAGAGACATTGTCAAGAAGTTGTCCCATTTTCACACTAGCCAGTGGCTAGCTACACTGGTGTAGCTGGCTGTGTAGCTAATACCTTCCGTACGGGAATAGAAAGAAAACTAGTTCGAATCATGCCTTTTAATGCATTTTTCTAGCTGGAACATCCCCCAGCCTGCAGAGTACCCAAAGCAGGGCAGGGACTGAAGCACACGCTTTGGCTCTTTGCATTTGCTACAGGCTGAGTGTGAAGGAATTAAACAGCTACCGATATTCTGGCTGTAAAGATTTATCTGAGGTCAGTTCCTGCCCCTAGAGTGTCCCTGCAGCTCTATTGCATTTGTTGTAATTCCTTAAATGTAATTGAGGGTGGGAGTAGGACCTCCAACCCCTTTTTTCAGTTTTTTACTTTTTTGTTTAAGCTTCTACTACCACAGAACATCATGCACTGACGAAAGACAAAATGAGCAACTCTGAAATGCCGTCTAAATTGGTTGGGAACCAAAAAGACAAGGAAATGTAGAGTGAATATGCCTGAAAGAAATGGCCATCTTTTTCAGAATTGCACTTAGTAATTTTATCATTGTTATAATAGAATGCAGTGTTATAACATGGTCATTGCTGTTATTCATGTATGATTTCATAAAAGTGACAGAAAGTGTGGCTCATGGTGCTTCTTAAAAAATAAGAAATTTAACTGCCTCAATAACATTTGGAAATTCGAGATAAGCCATGTCTTATATTAACAAATTACTAGCTCCTAAAGCAGGCCTGCATAGCCTATTGTACAATTAGTGACAAATATGGTGCCTGTGACATATTCAGTGCATGGAAAATAGAACTGGTCTGTATGATGAATGATGACTGGGTAATGATTGTAAGTAATGGTCTGTTTGTACATCTGAAGAAAGCAAAGAAAGCAATTAGCTCTTCCCATAAGCCCTCCATCACCTATGGGCTGTCGTGCTTCTTTATCTTGCTTGGCATAGAGGAATGGAAAGGAGAAAAGGAGCTGCTGGATAAAAAGGCAGAGAAAGGTGGAAAGGAAGGAGCGCAGAGCAGGTTGTCCCCGACACTCATGCTGGGTGACTTGGGTGCCATATTCTGTTCCCTGTTTTTTCTGTTGCAGTGGCCAATGCTCTTTCTCATCCAGGTTTGTCATTGCCTCTCCATTAGTCCCTTCCCTGGCTCCTTGGCAATCAGCATGTCTGATCCACATGTCTCACCCTAGACAATCTTAGTCCTGTACTTCTTTCTCCCTACTGGCCCTTACTCATGCCCCAGGTCATACGTAATTCTCTGGAAAAAGCATCTCAATGCTAAGGAGCTGCCTCTTTCTTCCTCTCCCCATACCACCCCACCCCCGCCAAAAAAACCCAAAGAAACAAACAAACAAAAAAACAAACACCAAAAACCCATCCAAAACCCAAAAGAAAATAAAAGAAAAAAAGAAAAGAAAAAAAAATATGCTGAATTATTAGGGAAGGAAGAGGGAAAAGAGCAAAGAACACAGAAATAACAGATCCGCCATGCACATTTCAGTAGAGACTGTGCAAAACTTTGCTGGGAAGTAGAAAATGTTCAAGGGGAAAGAAAATGTGATTTGAGGAAACGGGCAGCAACTAAGGATATTAGGGCTCATCAGGCTGCAAATGTAGAAGAAACGTGGGGAACTTAAGGGGGAATTCTGAGAGATCTGTATAATCATGATTCCCAGTGAGTTGGTGGTGAGAGAAAAATTATTCCCAGTCCCTGCTCATCGACAGCTAGAGACTTTCAAATAAACGAGCTGGCAGGTCCAGACCAAACCAAATCAAAGCAGGATGTTTCTTTAGACAACATACTAATCTGTGGAACTCCCCACTCCTGCCACCTCCCTATCTAAATTTACTTTTTAATTCCCCCCCACAGTCCAGAGAACATTATTTTCTTTTTCAACTCCATCCTCTTGCACACCTCAGAAATTCTCTCCACAGTATTTTCATTGTGTGCATCCATTTGAGGTCCCAATATTATCACTGTAGCTAGCTGGGTTCGATATTTACATTTACTCTTCTAGTAACTGGCATTAATGTATAAGACAGTATCCTAGAAACATCTCCCTTTCATGTCAAAAGCTGTGTACACTTTTTACAACAGTTAGAATCCATGAGTTGTGTCATTGTATTGGGTCTGCATGGCAAGGTTTTGGTAGTGGAGTGGGGGCTACAGGGTTGGCTTCTGTGAGAAGCTGCTAGAAGCTTCCCCCACGTCCGATAGAGCAAGTGCCATCTGGCTCCAAGATGGACCTGCCACTGGTCAAAGCCGAGTCAATCAGCGATGGTGGTAGCCCCTCTGGGATAACATATTTAAGAAGGAAAAAGAAAAATTGTGCAGCAGCAATCAGAAAAGAGAAGTGAGAATACGTGAAAAAAACAACTCCACAGACTCCAAGGTTGGTGAAGAAGGAGGGGAAGGAGATTCTGCAGGCACCAGAGCAGAGATTCCCCTGCAGCCTGTGGTGAAGATCATGGTGAGGCAGGGTGTCCCTCTGCTGCCTATGGACGTTACCGGTGGAGCAGATATCCACCTTCAGCCTGTGGAGGACCCAACACCAGAGGAGGTGGATGTGCCTGAAGCAGGCTGTGTCCCCATGGGAAGCCCATGCTGGAGCAGGCTCTTGGCAGGACCCATGGAGAGAGGAGCCCACACTGGACCAAGTTTGCTGATGGGACTTGTGACCTTGGGACCCACACTGGAGCAGTTTCTGAAGAACTGCACCCCATGGGAAGGACCCACGCTGGAGCAGTTCACGAAGAACTGCAGCCTGTGGGAAGGAGTCACGTTGGAGAAGACCATGGAGGACTGTCTCCTATGGGAGGGACCCCATGCTGGAGCAGGAGAAGAGTGTGAGGAGTCCTGCCCTTGAGGAGGAAGGAGTGGCAAAGACAACGTGTGATGAACTGACCACAGCCCCTATTCCCCATCCCCCTGCACCATTTTGGGGGGAAGAGGCAGAGAAATCGGGAGTGACATTGAGCCTGGGTGGAAGGGAGGGGTGGGGAAAAGGTGTTTTAAGATTTGATTTTATTTCTTATTACCCTACTCTGATTTGATTGGAAGTAAATTAATTTTCCTCAGGTTGAGTCTGCTTTGCCCATCACGGTAATTGGTGACTGGTCTCCCTGTCCTTATCTTGACCCACAAACCTTTCATTATAGTTTGTCTCCCCTGTCCAGTTGAGGAGGGGAAGTGACAGAGTGGCTTTGACCTGGCATCCAGCCAGGGTCAACCCACCACAGTCATTCCCTATACATTGTAAATGCAGAAAACAGTGACCTGCAGATAGCAGCTGACACAAGATTCGTATCAGATTTCCCCTTCTGCTCAGCTTGGGATGGAATTTGTAAGCTGGTTGACTGTGAGTTTACTTTGAAATTGTCTCTGCAGATCAGGAAGTGCCGGACTGGGATTCAGGTATTTCAAGTATGTTATCTGTCGTCTTGCTCTGTTGCCTCTGAGTATACCAGTAACTTTCTCAGGGTCACTGGGATGTCATCACAGCCCATAAATTCTGCAAAAGTGCTCATCTCCCTTGATGTACAAAGGGCCAACACTGCAGAAACTCCAGAGGCAGTTTCTCCTACTGGAAGTGGAGAGGGTGCAGATGGTGAGACTGGCATGAGGATGTACTAGAGGCATTTGCAGATTTTCACACTCTTGTTACTCAAAACAAGATGAAAACCAACCTTCTTTAATCTTTAGTAAAGAGCAAGCTGGATGAGGACTTCACAGGGAAATGCAAAATGCTGAAGGATATCATGGAAATAAATGATACAGTTGACCTCAGGTCAAACACAAAAGAGAGAGAATGAGCTTCAGATAAGAAAGCTGCAGGTAGGAGGAAGTGTAAAATATGAAGGGAAACACAGGGCCAGGGTAGAAACAAACAGTAAAAATGCATTCTTTGTTCTTGAGCTTTAATTTCTGAATGGCTGGTTGAAGTTTTCTATGGAGGAGGTTGTGCGTGTTTTAGGTTTGGAGGGGTTTTGTTGTGGTTTTGTTTGTTTCAAGGAAGAAAGCAACTTCTGCAAAGTGGTGGGTGAACAGGATTTTTCTGGGGTATATTTGGTACTTATTTCAAGAATAGGGGGAATTCCTTGGATTTACATACAATAAACACCATGTTATGTAAAGCTACTGTAGGTTGCAAGTATTCATCATAATTTCACTGGAGAAATGGCTATTCATCTCCTTCAGATGCTTTAACATCTGTGCGTAGGGTGTTTTAAAATGTTACTTTTTGTCAGTCAAAACATTTTCATTTCTGCAGCGCTCAGTTCTGAGATCATCCCACCTGCAACCCAATGAATTTTCCTGCCCTTTTGGCAGCGTGATACCTATTAATTTTTATTTCAAGGAATAGGAAGACTGAAAAAAAAAAAAAAATTCATGATAAGAAGTCATGAATCATCAGGTTGATTCTTTGATTTTTGTCCCTAGTACAGTGAAAGAATTAGTTATTACAAAATCTACCTGCGAGAACCATATATTATTTACCAAAGCTTGATGTCTTGTTGAGTTGCTGTAGAGCCAACAGCTGGAGATGGCATGCACGCAGGCCCTGGATGACGCAGTTGGGTTGGGCCAGGGATGGACTTGGCAGCTGCCATGGTTAGGAATGAGCTTGTTAGGAGATGATGATTCTGCTCCCACTGATGGCTGGGCAGGAACTGGGAGTTCCCCTCTCACGCAGACATCAGGTGCTGCTGATAGGAAAGTTGTCTGCATATTGCTTTGGAGAAAGCTTCTGCTGCCTTCCACAGAGTTTACGCTATCATCTTTAACCTCTAATTTGAGAAAGAAAACACGATCCACCCATTGCCCTTGCCAGCCATGCTTGCCACAAGCGTGGCCTTGGTGACCCTCACCTTGCTCAAAGAACTAACTAGCTCAGTGCAGAAATTACTGGGCAAAAATGCCTCATAATAGGTTTTGAAACAGTTCAGTGAGGTGACTCTAACGGTCCCTTCTGGCTTTTGTGTTTGTGATTCTTTGAGCATTTACCCCTGTGGTCATAGGCAAACAGGTCTGGCAGAGATGGGGTTAGAAACCAGGAGATCCTGCATCCCTTTCAGTTCACAGACCACTAGGTCAGCCCTTTCTCACTGTCTTTTACATAACGGTAGAACCATATTTAATCCAATTTTCAGATTGGAAAGAGACAGTCATGCTGCAGTCTTTCACCAATTTATTTATCCTTTTAGCTTTGTCCAGCTCTTTACGCTCAAGCCTATTAGGTGATTTTAGTGAACGAAAGCCCAGTGAAGCTAAGATCCTTGTCTCAGAAAACTAAGTATTTCTCTTAATCCTTTTTTCCTTTTCAACAGCAATTAAAGGAAAAAATGTCCCCTTATTACAGCCCATCACCTGCTGAATCATCAGTTGATATCCTGCCTGTGTGTGGGAGGCTTTTTAAAAATACTAGATTCATTATTCCCTGACCTAGTGATTTATATTGTGATCCTTTGCGTGAAGAAAATGCACTAAGGTCGCAAAGTAGGGGACTGAAATCAAGAATGCATTGTAATAGATTGAGCAAATGGTACCCTAGATGATAGAAAACTGCAGGCAGGAGGAAGGGAAATACCAGAGCTGTGTGAAATATGCCAATTTAAGTTTTCATGATTTTGACAGATCAAAACCCATAAGGTGTTATTTGAGGTAGGTTTGCTTTCTCAGAGGTCTCACTGAAGCCATAGCATCAAGCAGAGCCCAGCGCCCCATGCACAGCTGAAGAGAGAAGAGAAATGCCTGGTGGGCTTGCCAGCTGCATATACATACTGGTGAGACTTAACCAAGCACTTTCAGCAAGTCCTAAGATACTCTTATTATTTGCATTTGGATATTTTCTGGAGCTGACTAGCTTCCAATGATTCTTTCTTCCAAAGACTTCAGATGACAAGCAACAATCTCACCCTCCCATCTGAAGGCACCTGCTTCAGATTGACCATTCCTTCAAGCACGGCCTTTCTATCTACAACACATTCAGCAACACGGATTTTGGCAATCCTCCTCCAGGCTCTGCCCACAGGTGGGTACCACTGACGATCAGAGACAGGCTGCCTTTGAGGAAAACAGATAAATAGCCTGGTGCTAACCTCTGGGTTTCTGCTTGGCTTAATATGAAGTCTTTGAAAATTGACTTCTTTTCTTTAAAATCCTTCTTCAAGATGTTCAGAGGGTGTGGACGTGGCGTGTACTTTGCAAAATGGGAACTCTTCCACATTCTTGTGGTGTACGGGTAAGTACCCAAAATGCCTGGATGCTCTCTATACTCTCTGCATCTGCCAAAAGGGCCCTCACAGAAGCAATTTCCCCAGCAGCAGGCTGGCTTCAGTCACGGTCAGCATTGGAAAAGGAGAGTTATTCTGAGGAGGTAAACACATTTTCTGAGTGGCTACCAATGCCAGTCTCTACTGCATTTCGTGCAAACCAGGGCTGATGTGAGTTCAAAGGCCGAAAAATGCCCTGAGGTGTGATGCATTTATCAGGTGTTTCACAGGATAAGTCTCTTCTCTCTCAACTCTTTGGAGTTCTCCTGGCATGAGATAATAATAGAACAAACCCCATCTTGCCTATGCACGTTCAGTTAAGATCAGCTGAATTAATTTCTCTTAATTAAGACAGTTATTACTTTGCCAGTTGCCTCTGGATTTTTACATCCTGCAAACCCCAACTTCAATGTGTGGTGTAGTTCTGAGCGCACAAAGAAATATCAGCTCGACTTTGCTCACAAAAATAAGTAGGAAAACTGTGTGGAAATAGGTCTCATATCTTTCCACACCACTTTCTCCAACCTTACTGCTGGTAAATCTTCATGGAAATATTTGTCTTCATTTTCAGCTTCTTTAAAAGGCAAGTTTTAGCTGTTTCCACTTTCTTTCATCCTTAGTTAATCTTATGGTAAGCAAAACAGCAAAGTTCAAGCTCAGTCTGAGACCAATCCAGAGAAGCACTTAACAGTGTGAAATCTCCTACTGGCTTCCAGAGGGACTGCTTGAATGTTTCAGCTGGTGCTCGTGCTTAAGTGCTTTGCTGCTGAGGAGCTTGTGATCTCTTGATCTGAAAATGTGACCTCAGGAATGTATCCCAGGTGGGTGCCAATTTGTCTCCTGACGAGGCAGGAGAAAGGTGGTGCATCATCTCAGGGTGGCTGTTGGCACTCAGCTGCAGAGATCCAGACACAAACTGAGAGGGTCTGAGAGGTGCCTGCTGTGAATGCGTCCATGACACAGGGAGATGTGAGTGCCCCGGCTCTATTCTGTGCCTCTCCGCCGGATGCTGCAGCAGGGACAGCAGAGCAGGGACTCGACTGCGAAGTCCGGAATATCTTTACAAAGCCAGCATCACCAGAGGATTAAGATGATATGCCACGTTAGGAGATGCAGCTGATGAGGTACAGACACGCAGCCTCTTTTCCTGACCTTCCTACACAGAAGAGCAGGGAGGACACCAAATCTGGGCACAACACAAAGCTCTGCAGCTGTTTGCAAAGACACGAGGGTGTCAGAGTCCTTCGGTGGATGCCGTTGCCAGCGCAGTGCGTTGGCCGGAGCGGTGGTCGGATGCTGCTGCCCAGACTCACATGGGATGTCCCTGACTTGGGAGCTGCGGTGCATTTTCGTTATATAACAGCCTCTCCTCCAGCGCTGCCCTGCTATATCCGATTATTAAGGAGGATGAAAAACATCGTTATTTTTAACAGCTGGATCAAGGCTCAATGGGCTTAAAAGGATATTCAGAAGCAGCTGCTTCCGTGACGCTTTAAACTCAGTGGTGGCCACTGCAAAAGCTGTTTGCCTCTGTTTTCGAGGCTGCTTTTCCATGGTATATTTGTTGCCTTGCAGTTATAAAGGAGAGGCTGAGTCCTTTTTCCATAGATGTGGTAAACTACTTTTGCTTTTCACCCGGACAATGCAACAGCAGCTTTCCAAGAGGTTCCTTTCCATCATATCAGGAAAAATAAAATAATACTAGTGCTTCTGAAAGGAAATACCTGAATCCATAGCATATTTTTCACATAGGACATCTGTCCCTAAGCACCTATTGGAGGTAGTTGTTCATATGTTGTGCAATATTGGCATTATTTATCCAACATCCAACTCATTCTTGACTTCCAAGGGCTAGTAGCACTGTTACGTTAAAGGAAGTAAGAGAGTGAGATCTTTCCAACAGTGGCATTCCTGATGTTCACTTCTGTACTTAGACAATGCTGAGAATACTGTAAGCCGGTACAGTACATAGCTTAAGCAGAAAGGGTCTGGGCATTTGAGGAAAGATAAAAGAGGGAAAAAAAAAGCAGTGATTTGTTTCCCTCATTCCCAGACAACAGCAGGATTTTTATCATAGGTTAGTTGCTCAACATCCTGTGTTCCCTCCAAAAAATGAACTTTCATTCTTGATCTGATCCAGATGCACAAATCTCAGACCCAGGCCTTGATCTTTCTAAAGGTTTAGGAGCTGGGGGAGTGGTGTGTTTCACTCCAAGGGCAGGTGTAGGTTCTGGCTGATGTCTCCCATGCCTTGGACGTCCACAGTGTTGGGGTGGAGTGGGCTGTCTCTCTTTGGCACTAGATCAGCAGGAACAAGGCAGGAAGGATCTTATTTTTGTAGATCAGTCTAAGTCTCTAACTATTCTAAGTCTCAAACTATTCAGATTTCTTAAACAGCTTACTTATAGTGTTACATGCCTGAATTTGATTGGTTTTCTGTACCTTCTCAGACCAGCAGTGATTCTCTGACAAGTACTGGATAGTCAGAGCATGCTGTGGGTCTTTATGGTTCGCTGAACGTCTGGAAGCATTTCTATTTGGGTTTCTGTTAAAGGTGGGATTCCTCTTATGCAACTTGCACCAACCAGAAGCCAACAGACTGGAGTAAGTGAAGTCTAACTTTCCTTATTGTCAGTGACTAGGAAACATACCTTTCAGTAAAGGATGATTTCTTCTACCTCAAACATCTATTTTAGGATGGGGCAGCTAACCAAATATGTGATTTATTGTAGTGACCATATCCAGTTGGAAAAGACTAGGTATAAATTTAATTCTAGATAGCTGAAGACAATTAAAATCAACCTCACATGGAAATTAAAAACAAAACTCTCAATGGTTTTAAACAAGTAGAAAAATGCATAAAAATCAAATTTTGTCCTTGGCTGCATGTTAAAATTCAGTGCACCATGAGAGCTGAAGGATTACCAAGAAGCAAAGCCTAAGTCCTAACAGTCAGTGTAACGACATTACAATTTAACCACATGCATCTATGTAAGTGAGGGGGTACAGCATTGTAATAGGAAGACTAGGACTGGTGCGAATGGAGGATGCATGGGGACGGCTGGGTGTAGAGGTACCGGCAGGAGCATACAGCAGGGACAGGGGTCTCAGAATGGACTGTGTTAAGGTCACACAGATTAGCAGGTCATCAAAACCCCAGCTCATCTACCTGCGGCTTCACAAGGCACCCAGGAGATGAAGAACGGTGGTGACCTGACAATTCACAGAAGTGGGACAGGATGGAGACACAGGATGCCAGACCCAAAAGAGTACAAAAATACATATTGGAAACCTACACATCCTGAGAGAAACTTCAGAGACCCAAGACAGGTTTGACAGTTGGTGTTACTTGTCCTCCATGTCATTGCAATGGAGCCTGGATTTAACATTTTGACACAGATCTTGCGATGTCCGGTTGCTGGGCTGATGTCTGGTCACCACAAACATGCTGCTGCCCATGAGTGTGAGACTGAGAGCATGAATCAGTGAAAAAATTTTTTTCTTTCAGTTTTTATTTTAAGAAAAATCACCTTTCCCCATTATAAAGTCATGGATATTGCCATGACTGTATGTGGCATGGATATTTCCTGCAAGCTGTCAGTTTAGAGGAGATATTTCTTCTTAAAGGAAGCAGATAGTATGCCCCGTTCCTGTGAACTAAGAGATATCAGTTGAAGAAAACTGCTGTTCAGAGAAGTATTTCTTTCTCCTCTTGATTCCTACAGTGAAAAAAAAAAAAAAAAAAAAGGAAAAAAAAGGGTTTTAGAGGGCTATTTGTCCTATCTCAGAAATAAAGATGCAATGCCTGGAAATGACTGATGCAAGCTTCTATTAAGGGAGATATATTCATACATTTCAGCAGAGTTAGATGATGATGAAATTGAAGTTAATTCAATCTTGTAATCACAGATAGCTGTTGTTTCAGGAACAGTATCATCTAAGAGATCTGGTCCGTATCATCTTGATATTTACAAATAAACATTGAAGTGGAATTTAAACTCTGGCTAAAATAAAATTAGAAGGACAGTCACCTTCTGTGGTGCAGTGAACACACTGCACTGATCATCAGCAAATGGTTTCTCCTTTGGTAGATTTGCACAAATAAGTAGTTGCAAAATAACACCGAGCCTTATTAGTACATTCCAGATTCTTTCATTGTATAATATTATCTTCTTCTAACTGCAAAAAATTCTGAGTCACATACTTAAAGTAGTAAAAATATCTTTAAAATAATGAAATTTTATTCAGGAGTTGCCAAAGCATCTTTTTTAATTCAAATGTTACACTCTGTCATACTGTTGTTTGCCTTTGTGGAATATAGAGATGATACTATGAAAAGTGTCAGTATTTGGAATATTATTTTTTTTGTTTCAGCTGGCACCCTTTGCCCTTCCCTCTAACCTTCAAATATATTTGCATGGAAAAAAGGCACTAAGTTAGATCCTGGTGCATAATATTTTCATGGTTTTGAAAGAGTGACACCAGTTAATACCAGCTGAAGAGCCATCCTTGGGTAGTGTCTGTTTCATGCAAAGCTTCCATGTCTCTCATCTCTTTCACACTCAAAACAAAAAGAAGTATCAAAAAAATGGTTTCTGTACTTTTGGTCAGGTCCCAGATAGCTGGAACAGAGTAAGTGACACACTCTGAGGCACCTTGCTGCCATCCTTCATGACTTCTGGGCCCATGCAAGAATCACAATTTCTGAAGGATTTATTGTGGTGGGAATGCCCTCGCTGCCCACGGAGAGCAATCAATCTCACCTTTCACATGAGATCTTCTTTTATAACTGATCTTCCTCCTTCTGTTTTGTGTTAGTGCCAAGAAACAAAAAATCATACACTGTCATCCTCAAGTTCTCCTTCTTTTGTCCCCATTGTCCTTCAAAATCACAAACTCCTATTGAATTGATTTCATATATGTCGGTGAGATTTCCTGGAGGGTTTAGAGTAATTGAGCAATATTTTGCCTGAACTTCCTCTGTGTTGCATCCAGGACGCAAAACAGGCAGAAAGCTGGCTTACCCAAATGGATGGAGATCCTTTAAATAAAAGACGATGGTCAAGCTGTAAATTGCATCATTTCTCTTGACTTAAAACAGTCACTTCTGCCTGAGCTGGTTATTCTGAACTGCCCAGTTGAGATCCAGCTACTATTTTACAGACAATTTAAGGTACAATTCCTTTTATCCTAAATTCGATAGCCAAAAGAAGCCAGAGGAATTAATATCCCAAAAGTACTTACTTCTCCATACTGACTATAAAGGGAGTCGAAGTTGACCAAATCAGATGGACGTATCTACAATAGAGATGCGTTAATGCAGGTGAGGTAAATGGCAACTGTGGCATTATGGATTAGTGAACCCCCAGTCATGATTTGTACTGTTGCAAGGAAGAGATCAGGAATGAATTCCCCTGGGGACTGTACAAATGAAGAGGAGAGGAGCTGCTTGCTTCAAAGATGAGAACTGACTCATCTAAGGCAGAGAAAGAAAGGAAGAATAAACAAATATAGGGAGAGATAAAGCAGTTCGCCCCACGGTTTTTGGGCTGATCTGCCAATGACTGTGGAATATGATCTGGAGATTTATAAGCTTGTTTAATTTATATGTTTGCTTAGCAATGATGTGCTTGATGTTGTTGTCTTAAACTTTATGGAGTGCCAAGTGTTTCAGACTGGTACAATAAAAAGTAAATTAAAAATAAACAGATTTTGCCTACTGCGGCTGCTCACCCTGGTGCTGCATCCTGGAAAAGCTGCAAAGCAGCACAACAAGTACACTCAGCACCAGTATGCTTTTTAAATAAGAAAGCTACCATATACCTATTTTTCATTTCATATTGCACCCAACTCTGAAATACAATGCATGAGGGAGTCACAGAACAGCCTACAAAACATCAGGATTGTATTTTGGAGACATAAACATAATTTATTTTTATTTTCCTAGACAGTGAAGCCTAAGGACATGACTAGTCATAAAATATGACTTTCCAAGAGAAGAAACCTAAGTGTACAACTGCTTGGATTTGGTGTGTAAAGTGCTTGCAGAAAGCAATGCTTCAATATTACTATATAAAGAAGGTCAAGGTCAATGCCAGCAGATGTTAATGCCTTCTCCTAGAAAAGGAACAGTTAGACACCCCAGATGAGAAAGACCCTAAAAGGAAGAAAAACTGCAAGAACAAGCGGTTGTCAGTGAGTGTTATTTCACTAAAGATAGAAATACTGATGAGATGGGAAAGTGGTTAGCCCTTTCTTGTGGAGCCGTATCCTGTATTCCAAGTAGCCTGGTATTATTTTCAAGATTTATTTTTGATTTCTGTGAGGGCTGGAAACTCGCTGGAACTGCTCAGGCTTGCGATCATGAGCAATCGACTGAAACCTAATGCTTGGGAAAACTGGAAGACATGTGGGTCAATAGCAACCCGACAGCAAGTTGCCTGGTCTCCATTCGTTCCTACATCCCACAGTGACAGAGATTATGTCTGCCCTGAAGGGATTTAGCTGCATAGGTGTTATTGGTTTCAAGGAATTACATACGGAAATGCCTTTGAGGATCTGGACTGTTCTGAACATGTAGCAATTTCCAAATAGATCTTGTATTCATGACATTTAAATTTCATTAGCATTCACACAAGTAACATCTTGTCTATAGTGTTGTGCGGGAAGATTTTTAAGACCGCCATCAAACATTTTCAGCACGGATCAGCTGCAGGCCTGGTTAAAGTCAAGTGGTGTATACGACACCTTTTGTTTTGGCTAAATCAGAGGAGTAATTATAGTGACTATTTGTGTGGGATGAGCGAGAGCATCAGGGCACCAACCCACAGCACCAATGGGCTGCTCTGAGTAGACAGAGCTGAGGGTGCCAGAGATACCAACCTCAGCACCTCTTGGCTTTGTCTGTCTGAGCACATGGGAGAGGGAGGAAAAAATCATTACAAAACTAGCTGATAGTGTAACAGAGCAGAGATGCTCTCCTGGGGTAGGTGAGAGCGAGCTGAGAGACTGAGCAGCTCCTGGGCATCAAATACACCGGGAAGGTGAGCATCCTCATAGGTAAGCTTAGGAAGCATGGATTAGGTGAGTGGACAGTGAGGTGGACTGAGAACTGGTTGAATGGCAGAGCTCAGAGGGTTGTGATCAACGACGCAGAGTCCCGTTGGAGGTTTGTAACTAGTGGTGTTCCCCAGGGGTCAGTACTGGGTCCAGTCGTGTTCAATATTCTAGTTCAATGACCTGGATAGGAGGACAGAGTGTACCCTCAGCAAGTTTGCTCATGACACAAAACTGGGAGAAGTGGCTGACACACCACAAGGATGTGCCACCAGGGTAGAAAGTTTGGCAGAGAGGAACCTAATGAAGCTCAACAAGGACAAGTGTAGGGCGCTGCACCTGGGGAGGAATAACTCCATGCACCAGTACAGGTTGGGGGTTGACCTGCTGGAGAGCAGCTCTGTGGAAAGAGACCTGGGAGTCCTGGTGGACAACAGGATGACCATGAAGCAGCAATGTGCCCTTGTGGCCGAGAAGGCCAATGGCCTCCTGGGGTGCATTAAAAAGACCATGGCCAGAAGGGCGAGGGAGGTCATCTCCCCCTCTACTCTGCCCTGGTGAGGCCACATCTGGAGTTCAAGAAAAACAAGGAACTACCAGAGACAGTCCAGTGGAGGGCTATGAAGATGATCAAGGGACTGCATCTCTCTTACGAGGAAAGGCTGAGGTACCTGGGTCTGTTTAGCATAGAGAAGAGGAGGCTGAGAGGGGATCTTATCAAAGCTTATAAATATCTAAAGGGCAGGTGTCAAGAGGATGGGGCCAGACTCTTTTCAGTGATGCCCGGCAACAGGACAAGAAGCAATGGGCACAAACCGGAACACAGGAAATTCTGTCTGAACATAAGGAAAATAATTCTTTATCTTGAAGGTACCAGAGCACTGGAAGAGGCTGCCCAAAGAGGTTGTGGTGTATCCTTCTCTGGAGATATTAAAAACCCGCCTGGATGCGTTCCTGTCCCACCTGCTCTGGGAGACCTTGCTTTGGCAGGGGGGTTGGACTAGATGATCTCTGAAGATCCTTTCCAACCCCTACCATTCTGTGACACACTGATTCTGTAGGCTTCGGTCTCTGAAACAAGAAAACTGTCTCTCTCTGCTGACTCCTGCTGTGTTTAGGATACCAGAATGACACTAGTATATTTACTCTGTCACTTTAGGCTCTATGCTTAACCAGTAAATAGTGGAAGTTTCCTCCAAGGCAAATTTCAGAGCAGGAACTTAACAGAGCTGTGCTGGTGACTTCCCTCAGTCTTTAATCTGGGAAAAACCTCAGGCTACTATTTTCAGGCTCCCACTGATTCCAGCTTTATGTAGCTCTGTTTCCTGCATCATGAAAGCTGAAGTGGTGATATTTCTCTGTCTTGGAGCAGTGTCTACTTTATTAATGTTTTGGAGGTGCAGGTACTATGGTAACGAACACTACAGTCAGTGCCTAAAGAGGAATTTATATTGCCAGAGATGCTGTCTTTGAACAACTTGACACATTTGTTCATGAACAGCAATCTGATTCTCTGTCAGCCCACAGGAAAACTCAGCTGGGTTGCAGCTGGATCAGACAATACTGTTGTGTCAGGATTCCAGAGGTAATCTAAGACAGAGCCACCTAAAATGCATGTGAGAATGAGATAATACCTAGAGGTTTCAGGAGGCAGCAATATTTATCAAGAATCTGAAGTTATCTGTTCCGAGCAAAACACTAGGAAAAGCAAAACTTATGGTGTATAGCACATAAGCAGAAATAAAGGCTCAGTCCAGACCATAAGGATTAATTCTCTCCTAATACGGTCACTCTTTAAGGTAATTTGAAATACTGGCAACTTCTGGTGATTTCATTTTCCCAAGACACAAAAATACCTTGCGTACTTTCAGACAACATTAAGTATGCCAGGAAAAAAATCATAAAATCAAATTAAACTTTGGAATAAGCAGTCTGAAACTAGCAAGTCTACCTTGAGTTGAATGTAAATGCTGAAATCTCTTCGTATAGCCATCAAACTTTACACTGTTTTCTTTTTTAGTAAGTTCGAGTGACTTTAACTCATATATTTTCTAGAAGAAAATGAAAGATTTCAAAACTGTGATAGAATATTCTTTGATTCAGTTCCAGCAATGGCAGTAAAAAACAGAGACAAAGAAAAAAAGAAAATTAACGAAGTCATAATAGCTTAAAAGAAATAAAGAGTAAAGATATCGAAAGAATAAAATAGGCAAAGGAAAAAAAAAGAAGAAAAAAGAGGGAAACAGAGAGAGGAGACAGAAGATATTTTCGAGATTAAAAGAACTGGAAAAGTAATTAACAAAATGCAGTTAAGCAAGAAGAAAAAAACATGACCTATTATTAGGCAAAAAGAACTGTTTTCTTGTCATCAGGAAAAACACTAAGAAATTATGAATGTATAGAGATCTGTCAGCTGATTTTTAAATTAAAAACCTGATATAAAAATATGGAAGGAAGGATCTTATTTTAAATACTTACACTAAAGCAATCTATTTCACAGTGTCCTGGTTTCAGCTGGGATAATATTAATTTTCTTTCTACTAGCTGCTGTGTTTTGGATTTAGTATGAGAATAATGCTGATAACGCATACTGTTTTAGTTGTTGCTAAGTGATGTTTACATTAGTCAAGGACTTTTTCAGCTTCCCACAGAAGCTGAGAGAGAGCATAGACAGGACAAGCTGGCCAAAGAGATATTCCATACTACTGACATCATGCTCAGTATGTAAACGGGGGTTAGCCAGAAGACAGGAACTCACAGTTGCTGCTTGGGACGGGCTGGGCAATCCATCATTGAGTGGTGAGAACTACTTGTGTTGTATCACTTCAGTTTGTATATTCTTTTACCATTATTATATATATATATATATTTTTTTTTTTTCCTCTTCTGTTACTGTTGTATTAAATTGTCTTTATCTCAACCCATTAAGGGGTTTGGGTTTTTATTTTTCCCCCTCCTTTTCTTCCTCTTTTCCCTACCCTACTGGGAAGGAGTGAGCAAGCAGTTGTGTGGTCCTAGCTGTTGGCTGGGGTTAAACCATGACACACAGAAAAGCTACTGTTCACATATGGATAGAGACTTGTGCTTGCAAAAATAAGGAGAACCAGAAAATGAAACTGAGATGGAAAAGGAAGCAGAACCACATCATTAACTTTACCTTCCAGATATTTGCAATGGTGACATATGGACAACATGCTGATGTGGTTTTTATTGTGTGTGGTCCCCGTGGATACCAGCTTCATGGGGTGAGGATACATGTTATGGTATGCTCAGCTGGTGCTTCACCTTAGGTTTAATAGCTGCAGTTGGTGAGGTTCTGATAATTAGATTGCGAAGGGGACTGTATTTTTTTTTAAGGTATTGTCTAATCCCAGTTTGGATAATTGCAATGAGTGAAATGTACGAATAACAAGAAAAACTTGTAAAAATGACAAATTTGCATTTTTAATCATTAAGGAGGGACCTGCAAAAACCTCTGATGGGCCCATAAAATAGTGGTCAGGAGGCACTGGCAGTAAAGATAATTTAATACAAATACACTTAAAATTTCTCAAAAAGCAGCATTTTAAAATCTTGTAATTATTATGCTGACATCCTCAACACAATAAAAATGTATAGGTCCAGTGAGCAGTAGAATTTAAATATTTACAATATAAAGTGCTCTAATGTGCTTTCCCTCTCCCATCAACAGTATTTAGAGACAGAAAGAACAGAAATTGATACAAAACATTATTTTTATGGATGAAATGGCCTGGTACCACTTTAGGATACAAAGGATGCATCATCTGAGGTTTCTGGCTGCTTTTAAGTTTGTTGCCTATCATAGAATAGCACCTACAGGTAGCCTCATATTTGCCTGTACTGAAAAAATGTGTTTAACAAAGAAATCTGAATTAGACATGGAGATACCCTTCATTCCTCCTGTAGACAACTGAAAGAAAAAGGCATTTTCTAAAGAAAATTCAACAGTCTGAAGATCTCAGTTGCCATCTGGAGATACCTGTCCCTTTTCATTCACCAGAGCAGTAGCTTGGAACAACAGTAAGAACAAAAAAAGGATTGATAAATCTGAGCATTGAGCAAGAGGAGTCAAGCTCCTTCTCTGTGATTACTGCAAAGTCTGTGTGGTCCCCGAATGTTGGATCACATCAAATGGGAAGCCTGACATATCTAGAAGGAGTTGGCAATCAACCTTTGTGTGGATAACTTTTTACAAGACATATAACAGTAGGAGTGCTCAAGATAAATGATGACGTACTTGTGGGTGGAGTGCCCTGGGAGGCTACAAATTGACCTAAGGATAACTCCTAATTGGGATGAATCTTTTCCTCTTTTGTTTTGAAACAAGGACTCTGTTTTTCTTCTCTGAGGCCCTCATGCTCTTATGTTCAGTAATTAAACAATAGCCCTTACTGTTGAGGGCTTTACTATGTCAGAATTTGGCCACGGTATAAACTGGAATGCATAATCCAGTACAGTCAATTATTTCCTTCTACTGTGCCAAAACAAAGGCTGGATTGTGGTCAGGATAAAATGACAAGACAGATTTGAATATATTCTCAGATTTGAATTATTCAGTGCCCATGTAAGTCAACAGGAGATATGCACTTAGCGCTTTGGAAATCTGGG
The DNA here is from genome assembly GCA_013398915.1 of Dromas ardeola. Taxonomy (NCBI): domain Eukaryota; kingdom Metazoa; phylum Chordata; class Aves; order Charadriiformes; family Dromadidae; genus Dromas; species Dromas ardeola. The sequence continues at coordinate 67,572 of VYZM01018716.1, read as the reverse complement.
GCAGACGGTAGGAGGGAAAGTTGACTTATTCTCTGTTTCTCTTAGTCATTCCTTTCTCTGTTTCTTCTTGATTTGTTTGTCACTCCTTATGCTTTGGCATAAGAGAATATGGTGAACCAGCTGCCCTTCCTAGGCCCTTAAAAGGGAATTTGTTCCCCCCGACAAAGAAAACCAACTCTGTCTGGACATATTTCAGGAAATTCCAATTAATGTTGGAATTAAAATTAATGTTTCCATTTGCAGATAAGGGGTCAGAATAAACGTGTGTACATGTTGCTTTTCACTGAATGTGATGAGAAAGGTCATTTCAACAGCTAGCATCATAGGAAGGTGGACAAAATCTGTTTTTCAGCCCACTACAGTATGTTAGATCTGACAACTACAGTTAGATTTATTGTCAGGGCAATTCTGTGAGTTACAGGAACACTGCCACCACTGCTTTACACCTCAAGAAGTGAGGGTACACCACAGACTAAGTGAAGGTTGGGGAAGTGGATTCAAAGACTAATTATCAATGGTTTAATGTCAAACTGAAAGAAGGTATTGGATGGGGTTCTGCAAGAATCCATCTGGTTCTGTTAAATGCTTTTTTAATGACTTGGATGAAGGAATATAGAATGTCCTTATTGAACTAGCAAATAATATAAAACTGGAAAATGTTTACAAACACTTGGAGACTTGGATGAGGATTCAAAAAAGATCTCAGAAAAATGGACAGGATGTACTGTAAAAGAACAAAGAAGAGACAAAAGTCACATATTTAGATAGGCATAATCATTCCGCAAGATGCAAGTTAGTTAGACAGCTGCACTCCCACCTGAGATAAGTAACTACTTTTGGGGCAAAACAGTCCTTAGCATAAATGGAAATTGCTCCCGTAGGAACTAAAAAAAATCACTGTGAATCCCATCAATCTTTATCCTACAAAGACGATTTGTTCAAAACTATCTGTGAATGCCTACCATGTGCCTATGGCAGTATTTGATCATGCACCTGTTAAAAAGACGGTATGTGGCACCTATGTTTCTTACTTAAGGAAGAGAAAGAAATAGGGCTGCACCACGTTATGAGAACAGATGCGTTACCACATTTCTTAGTGTGTGTGTGGAAGGAGAGGCAGAAGGGAAGCAATGTGCAGCACAGGCTTCTCTCAGATGATGCTTTTGATTCTTATGAATTTCACTGATTATTTTAAGAAAAGTTTCTAGCTACTGTATTTTTCCAAGAAAATCGCAGAAATGTAAGTTGAGTCAACTGTCGTGATACGGGCGTCTACAACAGCAGCTCTGCCCAATCCCATTGACTCCGGTGAAGAATTGCCTCAGATGGAAACTGACTGACATAGAAATTAATTTTAAAACCATTCTAGTTTCCATGCAATAAAAAAGAAAAGAAGGAAAACATGGGTTTTGTGTGTTTTAGTGAAGGTACCCCAGTTTGAAATAGCCGTTGCATTACATCCCACTTTTCATTCATTCAAAATGTTGCTAGTCACAGAGAGTCTCCAGCGGGCATTTTCAGTTCTCAGTCAGGGAAAGCCTGGCTCAGCGAACGCAATGTCTCTCAGTACCCATTCACAATTAAACCTCTCCATAATGCTCATGAAGAAGCTTTGGATGTGAGTGCAAGAGGGTGAGAGAGTACCTGTTATAAATGGAAAACTGGCTGCAGAATGGAGTGCAATCCTCCACTCAAAGTAGACCTCCTTTCCTCAAAGCCATTTCTCGTTTTCTGCCTTTTGCCCCTCATTTCTTCCCTCTGTTTTTAATGAAAAATTATGGCAATAGAGTAAAATCAATATATGTGATTTTTCTTTGATGTTTGCAAAGGCAAAACAAGAATATGCACATTTTCAAGTGACACTTTGCTGTGACTGAAAGATTTGTCAACTTGTGGGAGTGCTAATTAGAGGCAATTATCATTAAGATTTACCTGCCAATGTATTCCATCTTCCAAAAAAGATTACATTTGTTTACTTTTAGAATCTCACAGCTTTATAGATTTACAGGCACAGGAAATATATGTAAGATGTAGCAGCTCAGTGCTCAGGATGGCACTAGCAGGAACACTCTCTTGCCTTTGTCACTGATGTACAGGACTGTGCAGACTATGAAAGCCTTCCAGCAGTTTTAAAATATAAAAATGGGAGGAAAGCAGTACTGAGAAAAGCAAACTATCTGAATATCTGAAAGGAGAGAATAGACTCCCGTGGAGATTCCAGAGTATGGCCAAGTTACATTACTGTTAATGAAAGGCAGTATTCCAGAAGCAAGGAAGACAGACACACAAAGTCCAGTAGATTCAGTTGAAGGGAAGAAAGTAGGTGGTCACAAAGCATGAATTACATTCCATAGTGTTTGTGGATTGATGTCTCCTGCCTTTTTGGTATTTCCCCAGATGGATTTGATCCCATGCCACTGAGGAAAAGAGGTTAACCAAACACACAGAGATAAGGCATCCACTGCAAGCAGATAGCAAGGCTTTGTTTCTATATCCAGAGATAAACAAGTAAGGCTGAAAACACAGAAACTGTGGATTTTGCGTAGCTTGCCATGATGGCACTTAATTTTTAGGTGTCTTCAACATCATGGAATTCACATGACTCCATTAGATATGTAGGCTGTTGTAGGTCAGGAAAAGTCAAGCATCTTAAAGTGGGATCCACAAAATCTAGCTGGAAGGCTGCTGAAGTTATCCAGGAGGACATGATCATATGAGTCACAGCTCTCCAAATCAGAGTGTTTAACTTGGGGCCTCAGAGAGGGACTTTCAAGGATCAATGTTGCCAAGAAACCTCTGCAGCCACTGCACCTTTTTGCTAAAATACAGGAGAAAATGGAGTTCATCTTCCTTTATCCAATAGATCACTGATTACAAAGCCCGTCCATAAGACTGAAAACCTACATTTAAGAGCAGTCTAGTTGGACGCTCATGTGTCTACAAAAAGTGGAGGGATAAGAAACTGAATTGATAGCAATCTACTCTAGAAGGCAATCTGGACTCAGTCTCTCCTTTGCATCCCTGTTATGTTGATTCATCTCCTAATCATTAGACTGTGTCTTGGTGACGTTTGGCATACATTAGATATGAGATTCATCTATCTTAGTGCAGATGTTTAAAATAACACCAGGGTCCTAGATGCCCCAAGCTCCCATTAGAGGTAAAATAAAACAAAGCAGTGGATCTTAGGTGCTACCTCACCTTAAGGTGAATGCATAAAAAAGATTCACTAAATCACATCTTGAAAATTTGTGTTTCTCCCCATTGACTGAGGGTGACCCTAATGAGCTCTAATGGATGTGCTTATATGGTTACTCACAATATCTCTAAGGCATCACAATTTTTTTTTATAGAAGCATGGTTTCAAAAAAAAAAAATAGTTCTAGAGAACTGACCTCAGACTCATAGAGATCACAACTTTCTCAAGTCCATTTTTTGTTTTCCCACACAAGAAGATATTTTTATAAGAAACTGATTATGTGCATTTGATTGTTTCCAAATAAATAGTTCACTGCTATATAGCTTGGAGACAGTTAATCTCACCAAGCTCCTTTATTGCTCATTCACAATAACACCGTAGGAAGGCTTTCCTATGCAAAGACCTCAGTGCACTCTACAACATGAAAATATGTAAGTGTCCTATGGAAGAAGAAAACAGTAACCATATTTTAATGGTAAGGTATGTAAAATAGAAAACAATTATAAGATTTAAACAGGGTCACAAACTCAGCAATAAACAAGTGGGCAGAGATAGGCAGGAAGTAGAACTCTCTGCCCTTTATGACCTCAAATGACTTCAAAACTTCTTCCTTCTGTTGGCCAAGTAGTGAATAAAATAGGGGCTTATTTATAATAACTGGGTTCTTTTAAATGTTTTGCAAATCAGGAACATGGAAGCAATTCCTCGGCCAACATTACCCTATTTCTTTTTTGTTATGAAATATCTACCCACATTCTTCAGAAGCAGGACAACTTGTCCAATAGTGTTTGCATCACCATGGAGTGCTTGGCAGCCGTCAGCACTTTGGAAGCACCTCAGCAATGCGTATTTGGGAACACTTTCAACCACAACTTTTGTCTTTCATGTACACTCCTGCCATTTGATGGATACTGGAACATCAAAAGACATGAAAGAACTCACCCAAAGATGCTGCTGTTCACTTTAATTTATCCTTTGCATTGAATCCCAGGAGGGAAACTTGAAGAAAAAAGATGGAAGTGGTAGGTTATTAAACCATATCAACTTTTAAACAGTTTTTCCTCTCTTTTGCAATTTGCAAATCCTCCCGTAAAGCAGGTATTAAAAACAATCAATTTGATTTCCTGAAGGGCGCTACATTAGTTATTCAGATGCAGCTCCTTGCAGAATAGACGAGGTCAGACAGCAACAAGTGCAAGGGGAAAAGGGACTAAACATGTCCAGGTAAACTGCAGAAAAAGAGGATCGATGTGTTTATGAAGACAAAGAAAACAGTGATATCTCAAATAAGAGAGGTGGGACATTAACCCTGCAAATGCCTTCTCTGCCGCAGGCATGGGTTATCTGGTGGTCTTTTTTGCTTGGAATCTTATTGTCTCTTGGGAGGTCACACATATGATACATGTCAGAATCCTCTGTGTTCCTGCTTTAAATACAGGGCCTATTCAGAATAATTTGATTCATGCCATCGACTCTAATAGCCAGAGGAGTCTAGGTCTCATTGTCCTATAAGTGGTCTTTGCCTTTTCTACCTCTTTTTATGATGCTTCTTTCTAAAGCACCTCCAATCGTCTATGAATTAAGCAAACTCATCTTATTAGAAGAGTCTCCAGGGTGCCTTCGGTACTTCAGCTTCTAACTTCAGACCCTGGACACAATCAATGAATGAATCAATAACAATCAATGCACAGAGCATTTCAGCAGGATTAATGACTGGCTGGGAGGCGCTGATGGGCAGGAATTAAGTCAAGGACCATTAATCCCAGCTGGTCATTTGTCTCTAGGCAGTGCTTTGTGCCAAGGTCATTACTGCTATTCTAAGAAAAAAAATAAAAGGAAGCTGACATCGGCACATGGATATTTTTAACACAGCTTGTGCAGAGTCAGTTGTTTTGTGTGACTCTTTCTATTAAACCTGAGCCACCTTCTGTCAGACATTTCCACTGCATAGTGTCCCAGCATCATTTTCTCCATCTAGTGAATCAACAGGCTTTTCCAACCACCTACAGGTTACATAGAGGTGTCCTTGGATTCATGGAGCCTGGCAAACCACAGTCTCCTGCAGCCAGGATTTACTCAAACTCTCTCCCCACAGACATTCAGCTGTGGCTAGGATGACAACAGGGACATGTGCATTTCTGCCAAGGTGTTAGGAATTGTGGCAGCCACATATTTTTTCTATTGGGTCCTCAAGAAATCCCATCAACTCAAGGCAGATAGGGATAACAGAAGCAAAAGGACTTCAAAAGATCTTCTTGGATAAGCCCCAGCATGTTCATCTAACCACTCAGCTACACAAACATACACAGAGATGGGATGACATTAGAATTATAAACTTTCCCAAAATACCCTAAACATTACTGACCCATACTGTGTCTACACAATATTTGAAGGACCAACACTAAAGTGTAGTCAGGACCATATTTGTTAACTGCTAGAAAGCTCTCAGAGCCAGTCTGGTAAACCCAACTGCTGCACCCCAGAACACCTTGCTCTTCAAAACACAGGGTATTCCTGTGTGTCTGGCGTATCCTGATGCTCTGAGCCTGTCCCATTTCCCCCTGTGCTTGCCAACTGTGTTAAAGGTGGTATAACATGACCAACAATGAGTGGACATTCCAAGTAAGGTTCCTTCACATCAGGATCCAGCTGTTTTCTTTTGCAAGACTCATATAGTATGGACGGTATTATAATGCCCTTAGTAGTTTGCTATGAAGAAGGAGCTAGACAGTCCTAATCATGGTAGGTAAGCCATAATGACGCAGGGGCCTGGAGGTTGCCTTGTGCTACTTACTATAAAATGCACTTAAGTGCAACTCACAACACAGCTTGAAATTTCTTCCCATTTCCAATGGGTTTCAGGTTTTTATGTAATTCAGACAGGAAGCAGATCAAATTGGAGTCCCTCTCCCTTCTATGCAAAAACCATTCAGTTAATAATGAAGTCTGAGCCTCCTCATGTGCTGTATAACCCCATAGGTGGACTAATTTTCCTGTCTAAATGTAAAGTGAAAGCTTTAAAAACATTTTGAGTGGAGATGGGACTTTTGAAGGGGAAGATACTAGATGAAAATACTCTTCTGAGATTCTTCTGAGACAGCAGGTAAAAAGAGCTTCATTATTACTTTCTGATAACTGGGCAAAAGTTTGCCAGATGTGTTACTGGCTTTCTGTGAATTTTGAAAATCTAGTATGCCAGGGAACACAGTCCAGGCTTGTAAAAAAAGGACGAGCAGATAGTATTTGGATCAAAAGACGACGTGAAAATTTCTATGAGGTGGAGGAATTTTACTTTGTCTCATTTGGGCAGGAGAAGTAAAAAGCACATGAAGCTTGCATTCAATGCAAACAGAATGTCAATAACAGCACAGATTCTTTTGAGTGCAAACACGTAGTTGCCTGGGCTATATCAGTTATAAAATTCAGCTATGAAATGGAGCTCCTCAGCATAGATATATGCTGTGTGAAGTAGTATTTACTTTTTTACATGCTTTTACCTTGTCTCTCCATGGTGTTATTGGGTGTAATCCAGTTTTTGCTTAAAAAACCCAACACCAACAACCACCTGAACAAACCAGTTCCTGTTCACTTTCTGTAGGCCTTTCATGATTTATAGATATTGCCTATATCCCTCTTTTTGGCTGTCATAGGACTGGTGGGAGAAAGAACTATATACGTATATATTTTTCTACATACAAACTAGAACAAGTTTTATGTTGAAATATTAACAAGGCAAGCTAACTGTGTTGCAAGAGAAGCTGATCAGGTGCTGGTTTAATGCTTGAAGGAATTAATGGTTAGCAAATTAAGCAGTTTTCTGTGCACAGTTTGTGTCATATTGTTTAATGAAACTAAGAGAAAAAATTAATGACTTAATGACTCAAAATCCTGAAGAAGTCATGCAGAAATAGATTGAAATCTCCTGGAGACTATGGTCTGGAAAATGTAACCTCTACCTTGTGCTACAGAAAAGGAGCAAAACTCAAAAAAAGAAATGACAAGCTTGTCTTGTCCTAATTGGTTTCACTAATAACAGATTCATTCTCAGCCTATGGCTACAGCCACGCTATAAGATGCTTGTAGTGTGATTTCAGAGTTGGTGTTGATACCACTTAATTAGAAAATTGGTACTTCACCCTGTACAGGCCCATGTTAAGGTACAAAAGTGTATCTGTGCAGTGTTCCTCTGGGTTTTCTCACAGCTTCACCTCCCATGTTTAAGCCCAAGGTATATATATATATATGTAGACAGGCATATTCAACTAGACATGGTGTTTTCTGGGGGCTTGCAGGAGTATAAGCTGCACTGCAAGTTCCTTTCTTGTTGGTCCCATCAGCTCACACAAACCCAGCAGGTATTGCAAGCAGTATCCTCTTTCAGAGGAAAATCAATGTGTTTTCCAGGGATATGTGTCCGAAGTCAAAGTGAGAGAATGCGGAGAAGCTTAATGAGAAAGAAGTCCCCAAGAAAGAGGTGTGGGGATGACTCTGCAGCTGCCATTCAACGAGTCTCAATGGAGAAGACTAGCAATGCCTGTGCCCAAACCTCCTTGACACCACTGCAGTCACTCCTGGGAGCAGGGTTGTCCTCACCAGGTTGCAGAGGGTGGAAGAAGCAGTGGCAAATGGTCAAGCTAGGGTAGGTGACATGGGAGCAGGGCTTGTTAGCAAGGGAAAGCTGAAATAGCCAGGCAGGAAACAGAGTCCAGCAGTCCAAAACCCAGTTACAACGCCACCCCAGAATGATTTCTTACCTCACAAATATTTGAGGTTGCTCCCTGTGACGGCAGATCTGAGAACTTTCATCTTGTTTCTGATGAGAGAGGAACTCTGTTCCTGCTTGAATAAACTGTGTTTGCTGACAGAGAGAGAAACTTTAAATTCAAAGACTTTTAAATCCAAAGCAGTAATTAAATGTGCAGCAATTCTGAGAGTATTCATGCTGGTAAATGTTATCGACATTTCCTTTCTGGTTTTTCCAGAGGAAACAAACTATTAATATCTTATTTTTGAAATAATGAGCTCTTGATAGGCATGGAATCTATTTTTTCCTCTGTTGGTTTAGCCCTGAATCAGTTTTCACTGGTAACAAATAGAGATTATTCTGCTTTAGCATCACTGACAATGACAGAAAGAGAAGCACTGCACGGGAGCATCATGAAATGCATGGCGAGGCTCTTCTGAAGTCAAGAAATACAGGGCATCAGTGCCAGTTTGCCAACTACTGCCTCAGTCACTGGAAAGTGCTGATCTGAGTAAGCTGCAGAAGCAAGCAGTAACTGAAATCCTGACCAAAACCACTTAATGAGACAGAGAGAAGCTTCTTAAATTCTTCCAGTCCTACTCCAGGTACTTGGAGTTAACATGGAGCTTCTGGGTCTACTGCCTGTACGGTGCTTTGGTACGTGGGCTGTTCTACAAACACCGATTACGCTTGTCTCATGAATAATTACAGGCTTTCTTACTCCTTTGCTTTAGTGGAGCTTTTTTTGAATTTTCTAGAAACAGATCCTTTAGAACATTTAGTAAAGGACTCTAGAAATCTGGATAACTACTAAATTATATTGCTCAGCCTCCCTCCAGTTTACCACTCATTAAATGTCCTTACGAAGCACTGGGGCAATTACAATAATTGATGGGGTTTTAAGAAGAGCTGAGTCGAAAATACTTTTGTGCTGGAAAATGCCTTGTTGCTGAGCTAGAAAGGGAAAGGAAATAATTTGATAATGTTTTGCTATACAAAAAGATAGAAAATAAAAATATTTCAAAATAAAAAATACACAATTCAGCAGTATAATCTTCGTAGAACAAAGCATACCAGGGTTGAAATGGCTTTTTTTTTTTGGAAACTTATTCCATTTTATAACGAAGCATGATTTGTAGGGAGAAGCAATGTCTTTTATTAGATAGGATGAGGCAAATAGAAAAAAACAGAGAGTCTCATAGGCATGCAGTCCTCTCTTTTCTTTTAAAAATTATAAGAAAGTGAAAGAAATACGATGTCAAAATCTGAACAAAAAGTTTCTGGATTTTTTTGGAAACAAGACATTCAAAATCAACTGAATTCTCCTTTTTAACCCCAAATGTTACCTTGCTCATTGCTTTGGAATGAGTTTTACCTCGAAAAAGTGTTTTCAATTCAGCCATCTCAGCACATTAAGGATGAAAAAATTTCTTTTCCCACAGACACCAGATTTGGTTCTAAATGGAGCCCTCTGCTCGACCACCGACCTGTCTGTCAGCAGAGCAGCCTCCTTGTGCTTCAATCCATTCATTAAGATGATGGTAATCATGGTCAAATGATCCAACCAGAAGAGAAAAGCACAGCCCAAGAGTAACATAGTGGCTGTGCCCTCCCGGAGGTAGATGGACGCTGTGATAGAAGTGTCTTGGCACAACATACACCCTGACACCTTATCAGATTGGCCACATTACTGCCTCCTTTATCCTTCCCTGGAGCAGTTCTCCCCTCAACTGCTTTGGGTGTCTTTCTACCGTCCTTTGAATGCAGCCCCTAAAATATTTATCTACACAATCAGAAAAGAAAACAAGCAAATAAAAAAGACACTGTGAAGATTTCCATCTCTGCCCCACGCCACTGGGCACGTTGCACCCAGCACAGCTGAGACCTGCTGCTCCTGTCACTGTCTGCCGGGAACAGCCCATCTTGCAAGGGCTCCAAGCTATTTTAGGAGGCGGCACCCAGACCACACAGAAATACAAAGCCCTTTGTGCTTAATATGTCACTGCACCTGGCCTTGAAGAGAAGCGGGATGTGGAGTTTGTTTGCACAGGGCAATGCACTCTTTTCTTTGATAATCGTCTTTATTGTGTGCGTTACTTTTTTTTTTTTTTTTGGCAAAGAAATCCCAAGGAAGAACTTATTGCTCATTTGCACTCTCTCTAAATAACAACCTCCTTAGCGAAAAAAAAAAAGAAAAAAAGCCTGGGAATGTTATTTGTCTGTGCACTGGAGAATTACTGGACGCACATAGACATCGCTACTTGGTTACTTCAAAGCTGCATTCATTGACCCTTATTTCCTCTCTAGTTCAGGCTTTTTTAGGGCACCCTGGGAAAAGCTGGGGCACTAGAACAGCTCTCAGGAACTACACTTGTGCAAAGTGGCTTGCTGGCCATGCTATCCTCCATGCCCACTCTCCAGAGTGGAGACATTTTTTGCTCTTCCAGATATCTTTACCTTGTCCTTTGCTCTTCTGGTGCCACAGGAGACAAAAAGTAACAGCACAAACTTGTCTTGACATGAGACCCTGTGGGTTGAAGGCAAATTGAAACCATCTTTGCTACATGACTTCTTGATTCTTGTGAATGGTCCATCTCCTACTCACTGTGTTTCTTTCCATGTACTTTGAACGTTTTCCCAAGATATGGAGCATCAAGACTATGTCAGAAATAGCTACTGGCTTTAAAGTGATGTATGTTTTGGATATCAGCAATGCAATATTCAAATTGTATGCAGGCTTTGGATGACGCTTCCCTGCCCATAGCTTTCTTCCCAGAAGCAGATGACAAAATATTGTGTGCAAAATGCACAATGAAAGCACTGCTAAGGATCCTGCTCCCGTGGGTTTGGTCGGCCTTCTTATCAGCAAAGAAAATTGCTGAGAACAAAACTTCAGCAGCTAAGCCAGTTGTAGTGCTAGTGGAGATATCTGTAAACACAACTGTATAGAGTACCCTGTCATGCAGAGATGCCATCACATTTTTATGTAGTCTGTAACATTATTTCCATGTAAAAACTTGACTGCAAATTATTTCTGCCTGCCCTCCCTGCTTCAGGGGAATCCATGAATACCCTACCTTGCCCCAGAGCATGAAACCATAGTCACAGAGTGGGCAGCTCCAAATGTGTTTGCCCTCATTTTGAGGTCTATGTGATCCATGGCATGTAAAGTGACTTGACAAGCCCACCAATCATGGAGAGATGCAGCATGTATTGTTTGACTAACCTAGGGCTTAGGAAGGAAGTAGCACTGATGGGGAGAAGAGACACAAAGGCCACAAAGACCATTTCTGTGGAGAAGAGATAGAGACTGTGCTTGAAGAAGAAGTGGGCATATAGGAGGAAAGGAAATTGTAGCACAATTTGGATGAATTGAAGCCTTAATGGTCAATACACTGATTTACACTTGAGACCCACACTTAGCTTTGCATATGGTGATAATGTGAAAGAAGACAGATGCTACAACTTTGGGTGCTAATATTTCTACTGCTGTGTGGAGGTGTGCAGCTTCTTGTTCTCCAAGAAAACTGGTGAGGGTAGCAGTCAGCTGTTTCTTCTGGAGCAGACCCAGCACACTAAAGGGCACATCAAGAAAATGTCTCTATTCCCCTTCCAAGCTCCAAATCAGAAGACATTAGAGACAACACAGGTGTAAGATGCCCTCTCATCCATAACACGTCAGTCATTTTAATAAGTAACCTATGTTACTTATTAAACAGATACACATAAGGTGTCTGTTATGTGATTGATAGTAAAATACTGTAAAATACACTTTACTGAAAAAGACCACACTTTTAATGAGTTGATTCTGTTTCTGTTTACTTAAAAGAATAAAACCTCAGGGATAATGGGGACTGCTTGTCTGTGCAGAGTATTTTGTGCCTAATTAATTTTATGTATGGACAAGGGTTGTTCTATTCACTAGATTAAGTTCTAATGTAACTTTTCTTGCTTGTAGTTTGGGGCACAAGGCACTATTTTATTAGCCAGTTTAGATTGCTTGTTGTATTTTTTTATACTTCAATAAAACTTCTGGCATAGTTGCTGCTTTCCCTGCTCTCATAGTTGAACAGACAACAATGTAAAGTTTTCAAACAAAAACCCTGAAGTTATCACTGAGCTCCCAAAGACATACAAAAGAGATGAGCGCAGTCAGACCTGCCAGCAGAAGTTGCTTTGTTTCAGTGATCACTCCACCAGCTAGAACTCTTACTGCATGACAAACTCAAAAGCAGCATCCCCCAGGACCAAGGTGCATGCCAGAGAAGGATTGCTAAGACACTGTTGTAGGTGTCCTTCTGTGTTGTCCTTTCAACAGATATTGGAATGGTTGAAGTCCGCCGTGAGGACCAGGGTTAGTGGACGTGAGGCTGCTCCTGTCTATAGAGGACCTCATCTGCTTGGTCTTCCTGGTTGGGTGGCCCATAGCAGACTACCACTGTAACATCACCTGTCCCTGCCCTCCCTTTAATCCTGACACATAAGCTCCTCATCCATGCTCAGGCGAAGCTCCATGCACTCTAGCTGATCACTGACATCGAGGGCAACATCCCCTCCTTGTCATGCCTGCCTAACCTTTCTAAAGAGCCCGTATCCTTCCATTCTAACACCCCAGTCAAAGGAGCCATTCCACCACTTCTCCATGATACCAATAAGATCAGAGCCCTGTAGGCGTGCACAGCTCCTCTTGTATATTCCTTACGCTAGATGTGTTTGCATAGAGGCATTTAAGTTGAGCCCCTGAAGAAGCTGACTTACTGGATGGAATTCCTTTGTGCTGAACTCCAGGTGCTCTCCTGCTGACCTTCTCCAGGCTTTGGGCATCTATTGCTGGCGTTGTCATAAAACTGACCAAACCCTGCCACTTCCTGAAAGGACTGAATAACTTGATGACAGTTTTTTCTTAGACTCCAGTCCATGGAAAAAATGTGCATCAGGAAAACCTAACGTCCAACATCATACAGAGCAGGAGCAGAAGAGTCCGAAAGGGAGATCAGTGGGAGATCAGTGGACGGCCTGCTTGCATTCAAGCTTAGTAACAACTCCCTCAGAGCCATACCAAAACCACTCTGCAAACTGAGCAAGGAAAGAGCTTTGACATCGATAGAGCTTAAGGGCTTGGGCTGAAACTGGACTTCAAATACTCACCTCTCAATTGTGGGTGATAGGATAGTTTGGGGAGCAATGTGGGGTTGAATATGCATATTTCTTATGAATAGATGTAATCTAAGAAAACGAGAAGAGCGGCAGAACTCCCACTGTGTACAAATTACCGGCTCTATATATGCCAAAGTATGACCTCCAGCTAGGATATAATAACCAGCTTTCATGAACAGCACTCATTATATTGTGTCCATTATAAAAGTGCAGCTACATGACAGTGCCATAGGCTATAATGTTCTCATTCAGAAGAGTTTCCATTTTCTTCCAAGAGACAATGTCTCCCTTTTGCGAGCTTATTTTGTTCATCCTGTGATCATTTTTATGTGGCAGGGTGGGATGTGGGGTTTTTTTGTTTTGCTCCAAAAACAAGAAAGGAACTGCACACAAAAAAATTTGTATTGACGTGAGAGGCACAGCCGGGTAGGTATTCAGCTAGTGTAAATCAGTGTGATAAACATCAACTGAGGACTTTTACCAGACCACTATATATTTGCTGGATCAAAGTATTTGTCAACGACCAAAAATATCTCACAGAAATTACCTGGCTGGCCATCTGTTGACACAACAGAAGATATTGCTAAGTCAGCAAGAAAACTTGGATTTTTTGTGTGATGACTTAAATAAGGTTTTTTCAGTCATTCGCTCAACTCTTCTTCCTGGATACTAAGTGTGTGATAACTCAAGGAGCACAAGTTGACTAACGAGTAGGAGAAACATCTGTGGTTTCGTGTAGAAACTCCTGAATGGCATAGGCAGATCCAGGCAGAGTCTGGCAGAATTTGTCATTTGCGAGGAACTGCGCTTCATCTAGTCCAACATGGCCAGGAAGACATAAAGCTACCTCCACATGTTCCTAGGCCTGATCTAAGACAACCTACAGATTTCTACCATATAGAGAGCTACATTTGAGGAATTCATCCTCAGCACCCTTTATTCGATGGATGTGTAGTTAGTAGAAACACGCGCATGCAGGATGCAACTCATCTAATCCTGCAGTACCTAAAAACCACTCAGAAGAACAGAATCCCCCAGTGCCTAGTTCCTTCTTATTAGTCGTAAAGGAAGTGTAGAGCAACAAACTCCAATAGTTTTGGTGTATCCACAAAGATCTGAGACAGGACAGTCACTTTCCCTAGAGACATGCTAGCCTGGGTGAATGCACGGCTTACGTTTTCACAGAGGTATGGCGAAATGCAGGGAGAAAGTCACACAGGAATCTGCTCCCAGAGAGACAAGACAAACAGGTTTTCACTCCAGGTGCAGTAGCTGTTATCTTTCAGATCTTGCAGATATAAGTATTTTGTGATACGTCATACACTGAACCTGAAGACCACTCTTGAGGACTCTCTTTAGGATACTAATATTTTCCATGAAACCAGGAATGTTTGTCTGAGACTGTCTTGAGCACACACCCTTGCAAAATCCAAGGCAGAGTTCACACCAAGCCCTGTCTTGGATGTCACAGTAGGGAACTGGCGTTTCTCACAGCCGTTGTAAAGGTGGAAGCTGGTTTAAGTCTGAGGAAAAAGTTGATTTCCCCAGGCCAGTCCAGCGTAATGTCACCTGCAGTCCCCACTAAACCTGTCTACTCTGTGTGGCTGTACTGGTTCTGGCTAGAATATAGATAACTTTCCCCATAGCAGCCCTCCTAGTGCTGTGCTTTGTATTTGGAGCTAGCACAGTGTTGATAACACACCAATGTTTTGCTGCTGCTGAGCAGTACTCACACAGCATCAAGGCTTTCTTTCAAATCCCCCCTCAAAGACCCGCAGGCTGGGTGTGGGCAAGAGGTTGGGCAGGGACACAGCCAGGACAGCTGGCCCAAGGTGATCAAAAAGATATTCCATACCATATGACATCGTGCTCAGCAATAAAAGATGGGGGAAAGACAGTGAGGGGCATTCCTTATTATGGCATTTGTCTTCTGAAGCAAGCACTACACATATAAAGGTCTACTTCCCAGGAAGTGGGGGGACATTGGCTGCTGATGGGAAGTAGAGAATAAATCTTTTTTTTTTTTCTTTTTCTTTCTTTGTTTTCACGCACAGATTTGCTTTCTTTCATTAAACCACCTTTATCTTGACCCATGAGTTTTTCATCTTATTTTCTCTCCCTGTCCTGCTGAAGAGGGACAGTGAGAGAAAAGCTGGGTGGACACCTGACAGACAGCCAAGGTCAACCCACCACAACGGCTGACCCAGGAGATAGTGCCAAACACTGGTGTCAATGCTGCTGTGGTGGGTTGACCCTGGATGGATGCCAAATGACCACCAAAGCCACTCTATCACTCCCCTCCTACAGCCCAACAGGGGAGAGAAAACATAACAAAAGGCTCATGGGTTGAGATGAGGACAAGGAGAGATCAGTCACCAATTACCTTCATGTACAAAACAGATTCAACTTGAGGAAATTAATTTAATTTATTACCAAACAAATCTGAATAGGATAATGAAAAATAAAACCAAATCTTAAAACACCTTCCTCCACCCCTCCCATCTACCTGGGCTCAACGTCACTCCCAATTTCTCTATCTCCTCCTCTCAAGTGGCCCAAGGAGATGGGGAATGGGGGAATTGTGGTCAGTTCATCACACGTTGTCTCTGCTGCTCCTTCCTCCTCAGGGGGAGGATTCCTCACACTCTTCCCCTGCTCCAGTGTGGGGTCCCTCCCACGGGAGACAGTCCTCCATGAACTTCTCCATCGTGACTTCTTCCCACAGGCTGCAGCTCTTCACAAACTGCTTCAGCGTGGGTCCTTTCCATGGGGTGCAGTTCTTCAGGAACAGACTGCTCCAGCGTGGGCTTCCCATAGGGTCACAGCCTCCTTTGGGTGCATCCACCTGCTCTGGTGTTGCGTCCTCCACAGGCTGCAGGTGGATATATGCTCCACTGTTAACATCCATGGGCTGCAGGGAACAGCCTGCCTCACCATGGTCTTCACCACGGGCTGCAGAGGAATCTCTGCTCTGGTGCCTGGACCGCCTCCTTCCCCTCCTTCTTCACTGACTTTGGTGTCTGCAGAGTTGTTTCTTTCACATATTCTCACTCCTCTCTTCTGATTGCTGCTGATGTTGCACAGTTTTTCCTTCTTAAATATGTTATCCCAGAGGCGCTACCACGATTCTGTGATTCTGTGATTCTGTGAAACCAGCAAAGAATCCAAAAATTGCTACACAGGAAGAAAGGGAGACCTAAGGAAGGCAGGATCACCTTTAACTCACTGCCACTAAGAGCCATAAATGGAGACATTGTGATCTCCTGGGTCATCGATGATTGGGGTGTTGCAAACAGGCATTTTAATAAACATTGTTGTCTTCTCCTCACAGGCATGGGAGCATTTCTCTGCCTACTGGGTGGTCTTGCTGGCCTCCCTCTACCTACCTCACAGGAGGTAGTCCCAGATCAGATTGCCCTGCTCTGCCTGATCCCAGCAACAACTGCACAAACTTCAGGAGGTGATGGGAAGACAACAGAAATTATCTCACACTGCCTGAGTAATACCAGTTCTCTCGTTCAGTCCTAGTTTCCAGATAAGCACCTTTTTGGCCTGTCTCTCTCTTTATTTAAAACCTACTTTCACCAACGCAGTTGGGTTTGTCTGACTAAGCTCTGTGTGTGTCTGTGCGTTCCATACTAATAACCTCTGAACCTGCTGGCCAAAGGTATTGACAGATGTCAGAGCTGTGAAGTTCTACCAATTTATGAAAACAAATTAACCCTGTCAATCCTTCCAGTGAGAGAAAATTGGCACGAGGTTAACCTCTAGTGCATAAATGCTTCAAAATGCTTTGCTAGGGCACTGCTGGGGTTTTATTCCCTCTCTCTCTCTCTGATTGCATGGTGGTCGAGTGGTGGCTGTTTGTTTGTTTGTTTGGTTTTTTTTCCAGTGAGCTAAGAACTTGTTTGTTTGAGTGACCCTGTGAAAACATTTAAGTTACAGTTTCCTTGATGGTGACTTCCTGGAGGAAGGATACTCCAAAGATACTCCATACTCTTTAGAGGTGATACCAGAGAGGCAGAAGATTATATTATAATATTTGGCTGATCTACCCACTCTCCTTCACACAGCAGCATTTTGTTAACAAACTAGGTGGGATGACAGCCCTTTAGCATGTGCCATTAGGATTCATGGTTAGATGATACAGGATGAAATTAAAAACCATTGCCAAAATTTCTGAGCTCAACTTACCCTGCATTTGCCATCGTGGTTGCTACAGCAGTACCTGCCCTAGTAAAAGAACATCAGTAGGGGATTTGTTAATAAGTTCTAGTGCCCAGGAGAGGTGTGGGAGGATGTGCTTGCTGCAGATATCTCCTGTCTCCAGGGGGAAATATACCAAATGTATTTCAGAAAAGGTCTTTCCATGCATTAATTAGAGAAACACTGAGTCACCCATCTCATTACACTGCTGATAGAGATCAGCAAATACTTCCTCCACAAGATTTTGACATCTTCCAGGGGCTGCAAGTAACAACACAAAGAGATATATATACCACCTCTTTTAACTGAGGTCTTGTGTGAACTGTTTTCTGATGGATCTAAATGTCTGCAAGGAGCTTGTGCAGGGTTTAACAAGGAGGCTGGATCCTCTTCCTTATATCCAGAACAAAGCTTTGGGAGACGGGAACTTGATGCCCTCCCCATTTGGCTTGATGTCACAAGGATCCCAATTTGGTGGGATGGCTGACTGGTGATGCCCAATCTGCAGATCATTTCAAGCCAGTGACACAGGCAAGGGCTCCTGCTCTGCTCCCTGGCCATCTTCATCTAGCGATCTTGCTCTATGTCCCATATAGCATGAAGATGCAGATGAAGGCTGAAAATGGCCTTTCTGTGCAGTAGAAACTGTTCTGAACAGGGAGAAAAGAAAAGACAACAACAACAACAACAACAAACCCTCAGCACTTTTTATGGGACAGTGTTTCTCCAGAATTTAATTCTAGGAGATGTCAAATGGTAGTTCTGGGGGTCCCAGACCTTATTTATGAAAATGAAACCCACCAAATCTTTCAGACTGTCCAGAGGGTGAGAGTACTGCTTCCTCACAAATTCTCCTGCTACTGGAAGGGAAGGAGAACAAAGGAAGGAGATTCACCATCCCTTCTTTAATCCTAATCTGTCTGCTGTTCCCTGAGCTGAAATGACAGTTTTGCTGTCCTATTGTGACAGCTGTGGGGTTGTAAAACAGCTTTTCCTGGTGAAACATCAAAATGGCTTGGAAAAACTGGTTTTTTTTAATGGAAAAAATTTCATTTGTCCATTTCCACGAGAAGTTTCTTAAATAGCTCTACCAAACAAGAAGCTGGAGTCAGTGGTTTTAATTGCAACATTACTTATACTGTTTTAAAAAAGATTTCAGTCCTCTTAACTTACAGAATGTGTGATGTCCTACTATGCAGAAACTGAGGACTGTGTTGTAGTTCATTTGAGATTTGGCTTAGGATCTTAGGAATCATGGAGTGGGCAGTGTAAGAAAAGAGTATTTGCATAATGGGCAATACTGTGCACGAAAGTCTCACAGGGAAATGGCTGCATTTGCATCCCCCCTCCTTTTTTCTTTTTTTTTCTTTTTATAAGTCAAAGCACAAGCTAGAGAGCCTAACATACATTTCAGAACATCACAAAACTCCATTTGGCAGACAACTTATTCACACTGAAGAAAAAGCACTTTGCCAGGTTCAAAAATTAATTAAAAATGCCTAGTGTGACTCCAGAAATCACACACTGAACCCCTGTGATACATTTTTAATAAAAGAATACTCCTGAAATTCATTAAATTTTGCAGATTTATACCTTCCAAATAAGTCAAAGCAACATCTCCAGAACTAGCAATGATCTAATTTCCCAAATTGATAATTATGTGGAATGACATAAATAAGACATTTGACATGCAGTAAATACTCCCAGATATTGTCTCAAAATAAAAAAAAAAAAAGTACTGGTAATTAGGAAGACAGAAAGGGAATATGTCATTTGATATAAATCAAAAATGACAGTTCACAAATAATTCAGTGCTTCCATTATTACACTTTATGGGTTTTGTAGGACATACAGTATTGCTTGCTACCAAATAGTTCCACCCAAAAGGCAGGTTTTTTGAATAGTAGGTGTGGAGTTTCTATACGTATTTGGTACAGGATAATAGCAGCTTTTTAAAAGCAATATAAGATCTGTAGAGTGACTTCTGATCCAAATTGACTATGTTTTTTGATGGGTATCTTGAGAGACCTTGGAGGGACCTGTATTTTAAGGATTCACCATGCGCAGGGCTCTCTCAAGTGCTTCTGATACAAGAAGTTACGTACCCAGAATTACTAATGATGATTTGAAGATTTGGGATAGAAATGTGCATATTGATGCTTAAAAGGGCTCCGTTTTGAAATCTGCTGTTGTTGGCTCCTTCTAGAGAAAAACCCATTTATTATCCTGAAAATCATGTCATGTCTTTGTCATCATTCATGTTCTTTGAAGAAGTAAATTAAGCACTTAGATCCCAATGTCATTGAGGGGATATAGGTGTCTTTTAAGGCATCCACTAAAAATTTGAATAGCCCCATTGAGCTCCAGAGAGATTCCTTCCATGAAATCTTGCTACCCAGCACAAGGAAAGGATACACAAACTAGACCTTACCACAGAGGAAGACAAATATTTTTAAAGCCTGGCCGAGATGCCAAAATTTGAGAGTTACATACTGGCTGTGGATGACATACTTGTATCACACTCAATACAGTAATGGCCTGACTTGTCAAACAGTGGTTTGCAGAGTCTGTCAGGGTTGCACCTACACATTCCTGGGCAAATCAGGGGAACAAGAAGGGGCTTGAACATTTTGTTTCCTCTGGCTGGCTGTACTCCAACCAGCTGTCTTATTTTTGCTGCCCACACAGTTTTATCCAGAAGTCTGACACTTTAGTTAAAAACTGGCAATTCAGGTGGAGAAATCAGAATTCTTGTGAATACGTGTCTACATGTGTGGTGTTTCCTTTTCCTTTCATGTATACTGTTCTTCTCTTTAAAATGTTAATAATATCCAATTGAAGCCATATCTTACAGATAACTTCATGCTTGTCATTGCTATTACTAAGGAAGTCCAGGTTTTGTAGCAATTTTAGGTTCTCCTGCATAGAAGGTGACACATTCGGCATTTAATCTAAAATAAAAATTGTTATGAGTTGTGGGGGTGAGATAGAGGGAGACAGATACATATACACACTGACTTGGAGCATGTGATTAAGGGTTACTCACCACAGGGGTGAGCCTGGAGGAACATCCTGACCTCACTGATGTCTGTGGGGCAACAGAATTTNAAGGAAGGAAGGGGAGAAAGAAAGAAGGAAGAAAGGAGAGGGCGAGCACTTCCCATCTCAGAAGTGGAGAGGAGCTTTTATGTGAAATTCCACCTTTTAGGTGAAATTCCAGGAAGCAGATGCAGCCTCGCTGAAGATAGTCCAACTGTGCACAGTGTGCATTAAGAGCAAAATGTGCCATTGAGTGGATGCAGTGGAAATGAGGCATAAAGGAGGGATAACAGTGGAGGTGAAAGAAGGGAACACAGAAACACCATTCCCTCTTCTCTTAAAATTTCTTTCAAATAACACACACCAAAAAAAAAAAAAAAAATCACCCTAACCCTTCTAAAATGGGGTAAAAGATCAAGCCTGTTCTGCAAGGAGGTTGGAAGACCATCTCCAAGAAGGCAGAGCTGTTGTTTTTGGCTTCCCCAGGAGTGTGAAGCAGCTGCTCAGCACCGTCAGTGCTGCCAGCCCCAGGGCACAAGCAAAACCCTACCCAGTCTACCCTGTTGTCCCTGCTCCCACTAAGCATCTCAACATTAGGAAGGAGGTTGCAAGCTTCCCTCCAGCCTCACAATAACTCGCAGGCAGAGTCTAGCCTTCCCCCATGGCAAGCAGCAGGTATATAAATTTCAGACTTCTCAGCTGGCTCTGCTTTGTATTTACGCCAGTTGGAGATCATTTCTCCGTATCTCATAAAGAACCTTCCTGATCCAGAATATTCAAGTTTATAACTGCTTGAAGTCTCCCTCCCCCAGCTGAAATATGGCATTTTAAAAAAACTTTTCCTTTATCTGGTGACCTCTGTGGGCTTTGAAAACATGCCACGTTTTTAAAATATTTCTTCCAATGGTTAGTATCTTTTACTGAAACAAAAGTCAATTTTCACAAAACCACAAATGTCTGTGGTTACTCAGGCTTGCTAGTACTTCCCACAAACATCTCAGATAGCAGTTAAAAGAAAGGAATGTGTTTTAAATCCTGGCACCTGAAGAGAGCTGCTGGGACTTTTTCACATTTTTCGTAAGTCGCTTGGAAAAAAAAATGGATACTCTCTTTTAGTGTGTTTCTTAAAGTCTGTGTCTGCCTACAAAATGATAACAGATTAATAGTTGTGGAAAATTCAGGGCAAACTGACACATAGACAAAATTTAATTAGCTCAAAAGGTCACATCCTGGAGTCGGATAATAGCCAAATATATTTCTTAGTGTAACCTGATCCAGACAGTGAATGAATGCTTGTTGCTTTGCCATTTCTAGGATGTAATCGTGCCATGAAAAAGCAAAAAATCTCCATGTGGGGTAGGGTGGGCTGTGCAGTAATGGTTTGCACAGCCCAGCCCCGCTGAGCAGGGGCTGCGAAGGTGGGAGGAGAGTGACCATCAATCCAGGTACCGATGGAGATGTAGTGTTGGCAGAGGAGACTCCCATGAAGGTTTCACCTCAGAGCCCACGCTGAAGCCCACACAGTTCCTCCTTTACCCCAGCAGCCTTATGGAGCAGGGAAACACACTTCCCAAGAAACGCAGGAGGACTCACCACAGATGATTGACTCTGGGCTGTAAATCCTGGGAATCCTGCGATGCTCTGTTGTTTCAGCTTGAGCATTACCCTAGAAATTTGAGTGATTTATGGAAGTTTCCTGCACTACGCAGGGACCGGGGGTCTGAGACACCTTTCTCTGAAAGAAGCTGGGCTAAGTGCAAAAGCTGCTGGGGGATGTGACTTGTTCAGAGCAGATGTTCATAATGCTCACTCACAACATTACCAATCCAAAAGCTTTTCTTGAAGCACCATGCGGCCTTAACTGCATTTTTACTTTGTGTTATTACTTCCTGGAAAATTGAGCTGTAAAAGCCTCTTTTGTTGAAACCAGCCGCCCTGACTTGTTACTGAAGGGAGAGCCCCTTGAGATAGACCAACAAGTGATCTCTGCTCTTGGCAGACGGGAAGATCCCACATCGGTGTCCATCACCACGACAGCTGGGCTGCATCTGCTTCCACCAATATCCCGCACTCTGTTGTCTCCAGCACACCAAAAGGGCCAAGACAGGTAGGGTAGAGAGAGGCTTGATTTGACCTTGTAGCAGCATCTCTGGGCAAATTGGGAGGGTGCTTTGCCTCACAGACATTTGTGATTCCTGTTGAAGAAACTTGCTACTATCTTCACTACGTGTGCAATCAATTTTCATTCTTCTATTTCCAGGAGGCAGCTCACCACTGTCAGCTCAGTGCTGCTGAGCAGACAGAGCTGGCCACACTGCAGCAACCATCGCTGCAAACTGAGGGACTCAGCAGAGAAGCCGAGGCCTGACTGGTCATGGAAATTGAATTTCTCCATCATCCCTGAAGCATGGCAGTGTCCCTCAAAGGCATGGGCGTGGGGAGGAAGGTTTCCACCTCTGGGAATCTCAGGCCATTACCTTTTCATTAAAGTTTTTTTTTTTTTTTTTTATACTAAGAAAAATT
>VYZM01018716.1:4496-44669 GCA_013398915.1 Dromas ardeola | reverse complement strand
AAAGTTTTTTTTTTTTTCTTTAGTATAAGAAAAACTACAGAGCAGCATATGCACCTCTGCAGTCTGAATCACAGAAGGATTGAGGTTGCACAGGACTTAGGAGGTCAGCCAGTCCAACCACCCTGCTCAAGCAGGGCCACCTAGGACCAGTTGTCCAGGACCATGTCCAGATGGCTTTGGAATATATCTACAGGGATGGAGACTCCACCACCTCTCTGGGCAGCCTGTGCCAGTGCTCGGTCAGCCTCACAGTAAAAAAGGGTTTCCTGATCTTCAGAGGGAACTTACTGTGTTTGTTTGTGCCCGTTGCCTCTGGTCCTGTCACTGGGAACCACCAAAAAGAGCCTGACTCCATCTTCTGTGCACCCTCCCTTCAGGTATTTATATACATTGCTAAGATCCCCCCTGCACCTTCTCTTCTCCAGGCTGAACAGTCCCAGCTCCCTTAGCCTTTCCCCATATGAGAAATACTCCATTGTCTTAACCATCTTCATGAGTCTTTGCTGGACTCTCTCCAGTATGTCCGTGTCTCTCTTGTACTGGGGAGTCCAGCACTGGACACAGCACTCCAGGTGTGTCTCACCAGTGCTGAGTAGAAGAGAAGGATCACCTCCCTCGATCTGCTGGCAGGGCTCTGCCTAATGCAGCCCAGGATACCATTAGCCATCTTTGCTGCAAGCGCTCATTGCCGGCTCCTGTTCAACTTGGTGCCCACCAGGACCCCCAGCTACTGCTAAGATGATTTCCAGCTGTGATTTCCATGGTGATTTCCGCCATGCACTGGTGCATATGGTTGTTCCTCCCCAGGAACTTTACACTTCCTTTTGTAGAACAACTGAACCCATCTTTTAGCAATAAGCGATTAAGTGATTTTCAAATGGAAAAGCAACTCAACAAGAGGCAAAGTGAAATGTCAAAATATAGGAATAAATGGGGCAGCATCAAGGACCTCCCTATAAGAGAACTTCTTAATGGGAGAATGAGGAGGAAAAGGGGCTATTACCCAGTCCCTGTCTTGCCTGGGTCCTGTCCAGTCTGCTGGGTTATGGCTGTAGCCAGACCACACATCTCTAATAAATGACACGCAGTTTGCTCTATGCCAAAAAGACTCGAACATAGCGAAAGTTTTTGAGCACCCTTCCACTGCATGTTGGGTTTTGCAGGGGAAGGGCTGCCACCAGGCATGCAGCCAGCATGACCAACCCCGGTGAGGGCAGAGCATGCGTGCCTCTGTGCGCAGAAGGCATGAGCGTGTGGAAAAAAAACAGGGAGAGACATGATTTCTATCATGGCTATTTCTACTCAGGAGAGTCCTCCTTGGAGCTGATCCTGGAAGGGTTGTGACAATATGACTTCCCTGACAGAAAAGGCATTGCTTTTCCAATTAAAATATTTCACAAGCAGTCATCAGTTTAACAAATTACCAATTTTGAAAGCATTTTTAATGGGAGAAAAATTGAAACAAGTGTCAACTTTCTAGTTCTTACTCATTTCGTGTTGACAGATTAGATGAGTTTATATTATATTTTATTGTGCTGAGTATGTGTAATAGCAGTATTACAGTAATCTGGGATACGAAAACTTTGCTCTGTCTTGTTTAAAGTTCTGCATCTTCTGGGACTAGAACTGCCATTTTAGTCCAATCCAGAACATTTCCAGTTAGTCTCAGCACATCCTGTGGGAATGTTAAATGGGGTCAAGGGAGAGGAAGGAAAGAGCACAGAGCCAGGTATAAATGTAGGATGTTCAGTTTTCTTTAACTGTGAACTTTTGCACAATAAATGAGTCTTCTGAGTCTGGTTTGGTTTATGTTGGGCACATATATTGTCAGTAAGAGGAGCTCTGAGAGAGTTTTCTGCAGGGAATTCCTCTGCTTTTATTAAGACTAAAAGAAATTCATTTATAACTATGCTTAATTGGCTGCTGTCTTGACATAACCTTTTGAGAAGAGTGAAGGTTGCTCTTGCTTTCCAATAGCAGTGCATCCCCAGAGACCCTGCTGCCACATGTCCCTCACCTGTAGAACTGCACTGAAAAATGAGGTTAAAGAGTTTTTTAGTGTCAAGATATGTTATGAAGTTGAAGGCTGAAGACTTATGATGCTTTGGGAGAACATCCTGTGTCTTTTTTCATAGGTCTGAAGGTCTAAAAAAAACCTAAATCTCTTGCTGAATAGGCAGATGTGGCTCAGTTGGAAAGGCAGAGGGCCCAGGGGTGGTCTGAGAGACATGAAGGAGTTGTAATTTCATCAGTTGGCCCCCTGTCTAATAAACAAATCCCCTCTCTGACTTTCCATATATGTTGTACCCCCTAGTCTCCTTCAGAGACTTTTCCCCAGAGCCTCCTGCCTTTGGGCAGCCTCTCTGCATGTCCCCCCTGAAAAGACCTCACTAAGAAAATACCTATTTCCTAGGACATCTGATGTTCAGGTAGGGTCTTTGCCATGCCCACAGTCCAAGTCTTCTTCTGCAGTATTCCCCTTTCAGGTAAGCATCTTCCCTGAGAGACAGGTAGACTGAAACTGCCTTCAAATGTCCCCTTTTGCTCCTCACGATGCAGGGATGGAAGGAAGCAGGCTGTTCCCACCCACAGCTCACAGGGGAATGGTCCAAGATGCAACAAGTTAAGAAACTCTGAAGCTATAGATCAGAGAAGCAGAACTGCAGTAGTTAAATGGATACCTCTGGTGACAGCTTAAATGACCCAGCGAGTTAAGTCTCTAGAGGCAATTGAAGTGTCTGCTACCACAAGTGAAAACATCTAAGCATTAAGATGTCTTTTAAATCAAACTCAGATCTCTGGTTCCTGCATGGAGAGGTTAGCACTGTTTCAAGCCACTAGAGAAGCTGCATCAGCTCAAAGTGCTCTGCACCAGGGGAGGCTGGGAACATTAAACAAGAGAAGCAGCAGCAATGGGGATTGTGCAGAAGATAAAGTTGATAAAGAGTGATGGAAAATCAAAGACTAAGTGAGGGTAGAGAGGGAGGAGAACAGCAAACCAGGACAAGAGACAGAAGGCAGACAGAGAAAATGAGAGGATACTGAGAGAAAACAGAAACTGGGGCAGGAGAGAGAGGCAGGGAAATGAAATAGAAAAAGAGTTTGAGGGAAGCAGTATGAAAGACTGTTGCATAAAAAGGAGATGGAGAAAAGAGCAGAACACAGGTGAACAGAGAGAAAAACAAACAGGACTTTCAGAACAGGAAAGGGGTATGCACCCTCACATCTGCCCAAGCTGAATTTCTGTAAAGATATGCCCTCCCTAGGAACAGTCCATCAGCAAGTAGATAGCTAGGACCAAGTCATTAAGTGTGCTTCCCCCGTGCTACAGGAGAGACATTGCCTATCCTGGGAATGAAGCAATCGCTGCTTGAAAGCACATGTTGTAGCCTCATATTTCTAAGGAGAAACAAGAATCTGAGAGGGAGGGAGAGTAAGAAATTAAAGACCCCTTTGCCCTCAGCAGGAACTCACACACAGCTTTTCCCCTGGGGCCTCAGATTTCTTCCAGCTCTTACACCGAAATGGAGTCATAGTGGCAGCAGGATGGATGAAGCTGATTGACACCCATTGCTATTTTGTGTCAGGTATGGTTTAAAGTCTTGCAATCATTTTTAATCAGTGCAGCTAGGAGGTGAATTACTTCAGGGTGAGCTTCCTTGCTAGCTTCAGCAGTTTGAGTGTTAGTAAGAATCTGTCTTCCCTGTAAATGATGCTATTTCTGTCCCTTCTTCTTGTGTGCTCACATTTGCCACCTTCTTGCCCTCCCCTTTCTTTGCAGTCCTGGTTGGCAAGGTGAAGTAGAGACTTCTCTCTCTGCCTTTGGTGGCACTTCTCCCGTCCTACCATGCTCAGATAAATGAGATGGCATCCCAAAGCCTGTTCCTCTCCGTATAACAAATCTTACACGTCAGCCAAGCATGCCAACCTCCCATCTCCATTTCCTGCTGTCTTTATGCTCTTCGTCCCTTTGAAAATTGCAGCCAGGTATGGGAGCCAAGTCATGACTGGTACCCTTCAAGTTAGCGCCCAGTAATTTTACTTGTCAGTTAAGCCTCTTCTAACTAACTGAAATCTGAAATTAACGGCATATTTTTCTGACAGTATCCGCTTCCAGAGTGATAAGACCTATGTGTTTAGTTAAAGCCAAGGAATGGTATGCAGAGAGGCTCTTGCTTATACTTATTGCCATAACAACCAAGGTCAGCTAACTTTGTTGTTTACTCCATTGGAGGGTTGGAAGTGGAAAAGTGTAGAGGGATCGCATCTGCAGGGAGAAGCAGACAGGACAGGCGACTCAAAACTGACCAACAGGTTATTTTATTCTGTCTGCATCACACTCGGTATAAAAGGTGAGGGATCAAAGGGTCAGCCCTCTTTCTTCAATGGCCGGCATCCAAGGAGAACTCTGTCTGGTTGTCTGGCTTTGATCCTGATCCGTACATTTCTGAATCCAGATCCAGAATCCAGTTCCCATCTGTTGCTGAGTCCAGTCTGGGACTTTCCCAGTGCCAGCTGGTGACGTGATCGTCATCCTGGGAGCTTGATACTGGTTTTGTATATATTGTATATATTTCATTGTTTTCTTTTTGTTGATATTATTATCTTTTTTTTTTATTATTTTGTTATTAATATTTCATTGAAGTAGTTTAGTTTCTTTTGAACTCGTAAGTCTCTTTCTCTCTTAACCTTCTCTCCCTAAAGGGAGAAGGTAGGGAGAGCATCTGTTGTTCATTTCAGTGGCCAGTCCAGCCCAAACCTTGACACTGATTAATACTGTCCAACACCAAGAAGCAGGACAGTGGTGGCTACCCACTGCTTCATTCAGAGAGGGTCTCCTGTACAAATTCTTTTTGAGGTGATCTAAAAAACTGGTCTTTTCCACACTGAGTTCATTCCCTCCAACCCAAGGCTGCAGCAGCAGCAAGACACACACATGGCTAAGCCCACAACCACTACCACATCATTTCCCAGCAAAAGTAATTCCTCAACTCTATTATCCTCTTTCATACTGCATCGCTGTAGCCCAGAAATCTACCTGGACAACCATCCATCCACAGATATCACCCAACAGAATATATCCTACAGAAAAAATGTCAACCTGTCATTTCAGTCTAGTTGAGGAAGTAATTAAAAGTTGGATGACTTCTGTAAGTAGCAAAGAGCACTGCCTAAAGCACCACCTGCAAACAAGGCTGAGCAGGAGCTGTGCCCTAGGAGGCATTGGTTTTCTCTCAGTCCTGGTACGGGAAATGCAAGGTGCATAAACACATTGCAGAGAAATACATCCTTTGGTCCCAAACGCTACTGTCTAAAAAGATGTCAACATAGTGTGGCTACAAAGGAGGAGTTGATTAAAGGAAGAAGAGTGGGGCAAAAGTGCTGCTTTCAGAGTCACTGCCCCTGATCAGTTAAAACAACAAAGCAGAACTGCCTGTCTGCATAAATGACTTGTCCCTCAAGTGCCAGTTCTTTAACCCTCCTTTCTTATTTGCTGAATCTAGTTAAAGACACATTTCTTAGCCATTTTTTTTCTCACCATACATTTTAATTATTCAGGCTACCAGATACATCTGGAATTAAGATATCTAGTGTTGTACTGATTATATTAAACATATTCTCTTCACTATTCCTGCCCTTTTTTTTCTGTGAAGAGGTTGACATGTAGAACAGTTTGAGATTTAAGTTTATAATCAGTTTAGATTCAGATGCTTCAAGATTAAAAGTCTTAAGGAACTGCAAAGATATGTCTGAATTACATCGCAGATTCTGTCCTGCCATGTCTCTGCAACTACAGCTATGAGGAGTGTTTATACATGGAGTGGAATTCATAGCATCCTGGACATACAATGACAATAAAAATTAAGTTAAATTACATTTCAAAATACGTAACTCAGGAACCATTATTTTATTTAGGGGAAAAAAAACAACAACAACAACAAAAAAACCACACCCAACCCCCCAAAAAAAACCCAAAACCAGCCACACCAAAACAAAAAAAAACCCGCCCTGATTTCATTAAAAAGGGTGCAGATCCAGGAACCAGTGAGTCCAGCTTACTGCTGCCCACATCACTGGAGACATTTTCTAGGTGAGGACACTGAAGAACACGTCAGATTTACAGTGCTTTGGGAATGCACACAGTAGACTTTTCATTACTTAGGCCCCAAAGGAGTTATAATTGTTTTCAGAAATCACGTGCAATAAATCCTTCTGCTTGGTTATTAGTTAATTAACATTTCTGTTTACAATACTTCACAGTGCCTCTAGTGCCTCCTCTGTGTGTTTTTGCAATGGAGGTCCAAGTTTTGTGTGTTGGACTGTTGGGGCACTGATAACCCTGAAAACTTAGGTAAGAAATGAGTAATTTGTCACACTGAAGCCAGAAGATAGTAGTCAAGGGAGGTCAGAAAAAGCCCTGCATCTTGCTTCTGTGCTGTGGACTGTACAGATGACAAAGCAAAGGCTGAAGTGTTTCTTATTTTGGGAAGGTGTGTGAGTAAGCAGTGTTAGAAACATCCAGGTATAGGAGGAATGGCTGGTTGTTCTGATTTGCTAGTATTTGTACTGACCATCAAAGTAGATTTGTAAAGCAATTCACAGTTGTACCTCCCATTTTTTTCCTCCACCAATTCATTTTTGATCATTTCCATACAGAAAATCGCTATGTGTTACTGTAGACTGTGAAGGGTCTCAGGTATGGGACTTTTAATGGCTTAAGGTTTGAACGCTGGGATTGTCCATGGATACCACATCCAGGAAAGCAACCAATCCCTCATCATATATTGTACACGAACAGAGTCTTGCTAGTCAGCTTTGGACTCTTGTTTCAGAACTATTAGGACATTTAACTTGGACAGAAGATGATGGTACCGGGCACTTGCAGTTTTGTTAATGCGCTGTGAGGACGGTCTGTCTCAATAGGAAAATCATTGTATACATTTTCAGGACTTGAATGAAAGCAGCTGGATTCATCATGAAGGCACTTGATGCCTTCATCTGCGTCCCTGCCACTGCCATCTATTGATCCAAAAAAGGATTAGTTTCAACCTCATCACAGGGTTATTAGATCACATTGTCTGCGTCTGGATAGAGAGTGAAAACCTATGGAGGTATGACAACAGATTCCATTCCCTTGAATCTATCCCAAAAGGGACATCTGTCATACGCACTATCTGTGGGAGAATGGCTGGGCTGTGGGAGGAAGAAAGGAAGGAAGGAAGGANCAGGTCAAAGGGGGTATTCACAAGGCAGAGGCTAATCAGGCCTCAGTATCATAACAGAGACACTAATTGCCTGATTTTCAGTGTCGCTGGGCACCTGCACCTCCTACTGAAGTGTGTGTTACCGGCTGAGGAACAACATAATAAGAACGTATGGGGTAGTTTCCCTTTAGGACGTGGAATGAAAAGAAAAAATGCACAGCAGCAGATAACACTAGCAGAAATAGTTCGTTCCCGACGTATTCTGAGTTTGCCATTTTGTTTTAATGCCCATTTGTAAAAGTGTTTAATATTCATAATGTTTAATGACCAAGGCTTGTTTGTTGGTACAGTGGGCTCAGTAAAACAATGCTGAAATTAAAGTTAGAACCAATGCAATGTGTGTTATAAACCATACGTGAGAAAATGCCAACCAAGCCAGCTCAGATTTTGAGAATGCCCTGTGATAAGCTGCATAAAAATTTCCATGGAAACACAGACAGTTGGCCTTTTAACAAGTAATCCGTATGTTGAAATACCAGCATGTCATTTATTTATTTTTTTTAAATGGACAAATGAATGACAACTATGCTCGGTTTGTGTCCAGTAAAATAGAATTGGCCTTGATTCCACAAAGAAATAATTTGCTGCGAATAATTAATCTGGCTGTTCTTCTGTACTGTAAAACTCTAATCATTTTTCCAGTCACTTCAATGAACCAGTAGTTCAGAAATTTTTCATTTTCATGTGCTTTTGCAGTGATAGATATTGAAATATTTAACATCAGTTTATTTTAATTAAAAAATAACTTATACAATAGTTTTATTACTTATGCAGCAAAGACTGGCTTAGTTTGTTGGATACCTTTAAAAATAAATAAGTTTCAAAGCAAATGAAAAGCAATATTCAGTTCAATTACAATATTTAAACAATTTTACTGTTGGAATTGTAATAATAATAAAACTAAGAAGTTGTTAAACCAAAATTCTGAGTTACATTGTATTAATCTACAGAGACCTGAATGATGCCAAAAGCAAGCTGCTGAAGAATATATAAGGAAAAAAAAAACTGATTTTGAAACATAAAGAACATCAGCTACTTTTTAAACCCTCTCACCTGCCTCCTGTTTTGTGACAATGTATTTGTGTTTTATCGGGATGTGCTAAAACTTACCGCATTTACATAAACAATTTTATTTTGCTAATGCTACATCTAAGGAAGGGCAAATTAAACCAGTATTTATTATTAAGCAGCTTTTGGAATTCTGGAAAGGGAAGGGAAGGGAAGGGAAGGGAAGGGAAGGGAAGGGAAAAGCTAGATGAAATTTTATCTTCAGGGAAGGTGTATTGGGGAAGTAGTGTCTTCAAATAAAAGCTGAGAGACCTTATTGGCATAATATGAAGGACATGTCCTCTCTTGTTGCCCAGCTGTGTGTGATTCCTCAGTCTCCTTTGCTGCCCATTCAGCATTATGTTCATTTTCAGAGGAACCATATGGCATCAGTCACATATTCTCCTTCAGTATCAAACGCTGCTTTTCCTTTGGTCCTTGAGGCATATAGCTTGGATTTGCTTGCCATATGTGACTGAAATCACCTAAATGTCATCTGCCGCTTCAGTGTGAAGTGGGCTGGAAAGACAGCCTTCAAGCACATCAATGCCAATGGACAGATGAAGGAGGAAGAACATGCGGCTTCCATACAAGACTCTCATACAATTCCTTGTAGTTCAGCTTTATAATATGTTTGGAAGTAAGCTGGATATGAGCCAGAAAGCTCCTGACCATATCCACCTTCAGCCCAGAGAGGAGACTCCTGAGGAAGGTTTGAGTAACCTGGTCCCTGAGCTGGTAACAAAGACAGTTACTCCGACTTTGCCTTGAGCATCCTGAATGTACATTAGCAATGGCAAAGGCTCACAAGGGCCCAAGCTAGATCCAGTGGTCATGTTCTTCACCTGTATCAACTCACTTGTTCAGGCAAAACCCAAGCCACCTCCAATACCTGGTGGAAAGAAGGGAGGAGAAGAAGCTAAAATGGTTCTTGTTTTGGTAAAGAAGTTGAATGTTAAAAAAACAAACCCTGAGGATTTAGTCAAGCCCAAAGCAGAGGGGCTTTCTATGGACAATTTCCAAATCCTCATCCTTTTTTCACATCCACAGCAGCAAAGGAATTGCCAAGTGCTATCATCTGCACCCTGAAGCACATCAATAGGCATCACTCACAGCACGTGCCTCCAGCACCTGAACCAAGCAGATCTGCGGGAAGGTGACGTTTAAGCCTCTGTCTAATGAACCGTAACAGCAGTGTGTTCCATTTTCTTCAGCCATAATCCAATTTCCACATAGAGAATAATCCACTCCTCCTTCAGACAGGAACTTTATCCATCAAGGGAGAGAGAGAACAGCAGATTATCGCCTTATTGAATGAAGCAACCTATTGCTCCCTAAATAAGCCTTCATCCATGTATTGCTCGAGCTGTTGACTGCAAGCAGAGAATGTCTCTTTGTCACTGCTACTGTCCTTTAATGCATGTCTACATTCCACCTCCACAGTGATGCCACTCTCACCT
Organism: Dromas ardeola; assembly: GCA_013398915.1. Taxonomy (NCBI): domain Eukaryota; kingdom Metazoa; phylum Chordata; class Aves; order Charadriiformes; family Dromadidae; genus Dromas; species Dromas ardeola. The sequence goes on along the minus strand of VYZM01018716.1, from coordinate 34,897 downwards.
ATTTTCCAGCCACCCTTTTAATCTTATTGTCAGGAAAGGGACTTGATCACAACCCCCTAAAATGGATTCTGGCTCTTCACTCAACAGAATGCAGGAAGTTACTTCACCCTGTTTTGCTCAAGGCAATACAGAATTTTGTTTATGAATCGGCTAAGAGCCTCTGAAGCACCCCGGATGTGTGAGGTTAAAGATGAAGTGAGTCAGTGTTCATAACTTAAAAGGTTATTTATTTTCTAGGGTTGTGTTGTGTACCTGCTGGTCTCATGGTGCAGACAGTGACATACCCAGATTGCTGTGTGTCTTGGAGTTTATCTACTGATGTTGTATTGAATTTTTACCGGGCACCGATAATTACTTGTAATACAGCACAGGCATTCCTATTTATATACCCTCCCTCTGCATAACAAGATATGTCACTAGGATGTGGGGAGTGATCCAGGATCTTCTTCTTCAAAGAATGACAATGGTTTACAACTGCCAAGAATCGTCTCCAAGAAGCTTTGGTACAATTACTATAGCAATTTATACAAGGGACTGTACTGCAGACAATTCTCTTCTTGGTAACAAATGTGGACACAGTTCTGAGGTCTATTTTAAGCTGTTCAGGGAAAACTGCACCTAGGCTAGTTCAGGCACTGTTTCTAGTGACCTGGACATTTACCATGATTTTAAAATCTGTCGTATTCCTCCCCTTTTGTATATAACAACATGAGTGCAAGAAACAGGTCACTGAACTTTGATTCAAAGAGAGCATAATACAGATTAAACTTGGTTTGGGAAGCTTCAGTATGAAAGTCTGTCACACAGATGTTCAGGTTCTTGCACCAAGACTCAACTGTGTCCCTGGGAACACAAGTCCACTCTGTTATTTTCAAATAGCTAATCTATGTATTTTGAAAGAAGGGAAGTATTCATAAACTTGGTTTAGGCTCTGTTGGTACCTAGTGTGAAATCTAGTAATGTTGAAATAAACCAAAAGTAATAGATAAGATGGCTGGAGATACATTGAATTATGAACTGAGATATGAGCTACACATGTATATATGCACATATGTATTCATATAGATATTTCTTTTCTATTGATTACCATCTTTCCTATTGATTAGCATCAATTCCCCTGTGTTGTAGGGCAGACTTAAAGACAAAGACCTGGAGAAGGAAAGGGGGAAGAAGAGTGGAGATTTAAGTGACTTGCTGCAGGACTTGGAGACAGTCATTAGCAATCACCTACTTCTCATACCATGCCAACAGAAGGATTGCCTTGACCAGGAAGTTATTGTAATTTGCAGTTTATATTAGTCAAATGACACCGTGGTAGGGGTAACTTAACCCTGTCCTGATGCAGTGCCAGTAATTATGAGCAGTGTAGCACACCAATCTAAATAACAAGGGAGAAAGTTCCTCCTCAGTCCATGTGCTTTTTTTCACTTAGGAACCTGGTCCATGCAGAGTCATCCGGGCCCAAAGCAGTGGTGGAAGCAACCCTGGCAAGAATTGTAAGCGGAAGATTAGATTTAATCGAACGACATTTTACTTCGTAAAGATCACACAGATGGAGACGCCTGTTTTTAAGGAGAGCTAAAGGTCATGCACTGCTTAGGCAGAAGTGAAATTTGTCCATCCTGCTAACTCTAAAAATAAACTGTTAAGAATGTAATAAAATTGGACTTAGGACTGGAGGCATTTTGATTATTTTGAAATGCTTATGCGTGAGCCATGTGGGACGCATGTACATAACCAAGGAAACAGGGAATTTACATAGTGATTAAAAACATGGGCAAGAAGACTATAAGTGTGCAAGATAGAAGCCACATTGCTGTCCCAAGACCATCTATAAACTAGAGCAATGATTTCATTGCCCCTGATTTAAGAACTCTTAGCACCAGAGCAACAGCAATGTCTGCAACCTCAGAACAGTGGGTGCATATGATCAAATCACTGAAACTGGTAAGGATTATGGGTCCTCGTCCATTGACTTCAGAGGGCTTAGGAAAAACCCTTGTTAGCTTATGTATGATTATTTTTTTTCCTAACTAAACTCCCTGGTAGATAGGATTTTGGATAATGAAAGAACTCAGTCTTCCACCCCCCAAAGGAAAATATACATCCCCATATCTACATCAGTTTCAATTAGTCTTAACAGGGAAGGTGAGCCCTTCTAAAAAAACCAACTCAGGAGCACTGGTTTCTCTGTAATGGGCAATGATCATGACAGAACTTAAAGCTCACAAAATTAGTGCAGCTCTTTTTCTGAGAGAAACATTTTCAAAGATGCTGCAGCTTGTAAGTGTCATTTTAGCCATGCATGCACGGAGTGCATGTCTCCATTTCACATGCATACTCATCTTGCTTGCCTTCCTCTGAGCCCCAGGACCGTTGCCAAAGGCAAAAATGGCGCAGGATTTGGTGGGAGAGTTGCCTGAGCCAGCAGTGCAGGTGTCACATAAGTGCCATCTACGTCTTTGCAGGTGCTATAGGGGATGGAAGAGTAGGAGACCTTAAAACAACTCACACTGTCATGATAAAATACCAGGCAGTCATCACGTGAGGTACAATGATCCCTTGAAGGTTATCAATTTAATGTGATATTTTGAGAAGACCACCTGCTACAGAAAAGCGTTAGATATATTATATCATCAGAACAATTTTCCACCCTAAGGGAGTCATATTGTTCCCAATTGTTTGAGGAAAGAATAGCTTAATGCAAAAATAAATACTTTAAGGCCTTTTAATACACCAGCAGGAAATGAGGCCTCATCCTACAATACTCCAAGCAAATGCCAAACCATTTTCATCCCCTGTGGACTCCAGTGGAAACTGAGGGTCTCTATTGCCTTGAGGAGCTTAATGTGCATAAAGAGGAAAGTCACCAGTGCGAGGATGGACATTTGCTCATTGTGGGAGCTTTGGTCATCAAATAACCTAATTTTACTTCTCAAATGCAGATGACCTTTCCCTACATAAGCAGGCTTTATCCTCATCATGATTTGAAACGCAAGAAGCAAATGCCAGTGAGATAAACCGGGAAGAACTGTCTTTCAGAAGGGCTTGCGTACATCACTGTAGGGAGAAGGGTGATATTTTGAGTGGTATAAAACTGCCTACACGTTTTGAATATACTTCTCTTTCATTGCACTATATTTTGTCTTGAACTATATGATTCACAAGGAGTCACTTCACCATACGTGAAAGTAGAGTGGTACAAATCACAGACTGTCTGATGTGAAACAATATTTGAGATTTGAGCAGTAGAAAAGATGGCATCCCAAAGCACTTGCAAATACTTACAAACTATCCAAAGAAGAAATTATACATGGGTAAGTCAAACTGTCCCCGCAGTTTTACTATATAACAGCAAAACTTATTGGAAGTCTTTCTTCTGCAGAGCTTCAGTCCACAGAGCCCAGGCTGCTTCACTGAAAACGTATGGCATTTGAGAAGAAACCTGCAGTAACCCAAGGCAGGGCTCTGAGCCCAGAGGGTCTGCTCTGCGTCCCTGTGACCTTGAACACACAAAGCTCCCTTTTGCTGCAGTTGATCTTTGCTGTGAACCTGACAAGAATATCAGTCTGGTGGAGAGCAGAAGACTGGAAGGCGTCAAAAACAAAGAAATTACAGCCAACAGGAAATTATGATCATCAGTTGGCTGTATTTATCAGCTTCTCAGGATCATAACCCAGACCCTTGCGTGTAATGTAACAACACTAGTTGTCATCTTGCCAAATGATTAGCACAGACAGGATTTGTGTGTTTTTCTGGTTTATGGGGACTTGTATTTCATGGTAAGGATTAGGTCCTTTTGGGAGCTCTCATACTTCTAAACTAGCAAATTCAGAACTGAATTTAAGTTTATTCAAGGCTAGAGGTTCTTTATCATAAAATCATAGAATGGTTTAGGTTGGAAGGGACCTTAAAGATCATCTATTTCCAACCCCCCTGCCATGGGCAGGGACACCTCCCACTAGACCAGGCTGCTCAAAGCCCCATCCAGCCTGGCCTTGAACATTTCCAGGGATGGGTCATCCACTACTTCCCTGGGGAACCTGTTCCAGTGTCTCACCACCCTCATAGTGAAAAATTTCTTCCTGGTGTCTAATCTAAATCTACCCTCTTCCAGTTTGAAGCCATTACCCCTTGTCCTATCACTACATGCCCTTCCAAAAATTCCCTCTCCAGAATTGTTGTAGGTGCCCTTCAGATACTGGAAAGCTGCTATAAGGTCTCACCAGAGCCTTCTCTTCTCCAGACTGAACAACCTTAACTCTCTCAGCCCGTCCTCACAGCAGAGGTGCTCCAGCCCTCTCATCATTTTTGTGGCCCTCCTCTGGACCCACTCCGAGAAGACCATGTACTTCTTGTGCTGAGGACTCCAAAGCTGGATGCAGTAGTCCAGGTGAGGTCTCACCAGAGCGGTGTAGAGGAGGAGAATCACCTCCCTCGACCTGCTGGCCACACATCTTTTGATGCAGCCCAGGATACGGTTAGCTTTCTGGGCTGAAAGCACACATGGTTCAGTTCCTCATATGATAGAACTGTTTTAGGGTCTATATCTGTCTGGTTTAATACAAATGATTCCCTTTGGTTTATTGCTCTTAACAAGGCTTTTTTCCCCAGAAGTGCAACTGGCTCTAAGAAAACCTGAACGTGAACTCCTCAGTCTGTTGGGCAGTTGACAGTGCCTCTACAAGCACACAAAAGAAACCTAGAACAGAGAAGATGCATTCCTGTCTTCACCACTCATTAGTGCTCCTTTGGGTTGGGATAGCACCTCACTTGCTGTGTTGTGCTAGAGTAAAGTAAGAGCTGAAACAATTAACAAAATAAAGGTTGTCTTGTGAAATAGGTCTGCCTCCTCGCTAACAGCTACCCACAGATGTCTCCTCCTGAGCTCGTTGCTCAGGAGCATGACCTGCATACAGGCACACCAACTGGTAACCTGTTTACATGGGAGTCGCCACCTGATCCCCTTTTCCCTCTATTTTCCCACACTTGTTCCTCCCTAAACAAGTTAGATTCCTCCCTTTTCTTGGCTTTGGTTCCTCCTCTAACCCATCCCTTGTGCAATCCCCAGATGCTCTTCCCCTGCGCCCCATAATATGTCCCATACTCAGGCAGTGATCCCTCTCTGACCTGTGAGGCAACCTGGGGAGCTGCTCCTGTTTCCCCCAGGGGAGGGTGCCACCTCCAGCCCATGAGGCTGAGACTCTCGTGGGACAGCCCCAGACCAGCTTAGGGGCTTGTGCCTCTGACTGCATTATTGTTGCTTTCCTGCTTGCCCTTGTGCCTCTGAGTTCCCTCTGTGTGTGGAGATGAGCCTTTAATCACCACACAACCTAATACAGTTCTTCCAAAATATTTCACGTCAGATGAAGGACGATCCTAAGGACAACCCCCTGGAGCTCTCCTACTGCTTGCTGGTCTCTGCATCTGTGTTTTGCAGCCGTGTTGTCCAACTGTGAGTAAGACACTTACTAAGTGCATACCATGGGACATCATACACTGGGTGAATGGAGAAGGTTGATGATGTGCACTTTTTTTATGGTTGTGAGATATTGCCAAAGACTTGGTTGAGAAAAGGCTTAAAGAAGGGGACACAGAGGGCTGTGTTGTTCCTGAGTATGTTAGATACGAAAAGTAGAGAGAGAGAAAGGACTTTCCCGGAAGAGGGATACTGTCTGGGGACTTGGAACATCTGGGTTCAGTTAAAGAGTACTTGGAAATCTTCATCATATGGAAATGATCTGTGGTCTCCACATCATGGAATAAGCCTCCAGGGGGGCATGGGACAGGATAAGGCCAGAATCCTGGACACATGGTCCCATGTGCTGCCGCACACCCTTTATCCCATACTGTCCAACTTTCAACACCAGCCTTGCTGCCCTGAAGGGCTGTAGTCTGTCCATCTTCCTCATTTTGGGCATTAAATCCAGATATTGATGGTTCTTTCATCTTCTCCCTTGAGGCCAAGGGAAAGCACTATTACACTTGCTGAATTCATCATTGTGTCCAAACTATATTTATATGACAGCAAATCTATATAACTTTCCTGTGTCCATTTACTGTGTTGTTCAGCTAGCAAGAAAAGGAAGCCCATCAGGTCCTTGCCAAAGGGCACAGTAGTTGCTTCTTTCTCATGGTTCAGCATGGGTCCTTTGCCTTGCATGAAGCCAGACATCAGATCAGCAGTTTCTTTGGGATTATTTTTTTTCCCCAAAGATGCAAAAAAAAACAAAAGAAGAGACAGATTCTAACAATTGGTTGGTTTGTTGTTTTTTTTTGTTTCAGCAGTTCATCTTTAACTTGTAACAATCAACCTGGTCCCCCTAGTCCATGTTTTCCATAATCCATAAGCATGTATAAGCCAGGCAATTTAAAGGAATGTAAAATAAAGACAAAGCACAAGCACAGCTAGTAAGATATATAAGGTAGGGAGGGAGGATCTTGGTCTGTATGTCCCTTGCAGTCATGAGATGATGGCAAAACACTACTGTGAACACAGGCTTTGAGCAATCTAATGGAGTGTTTTAGGGGAATGGAAATGAAAGTAGTCCCAGAGTAACAATCTAAGACTGTCTGATAGTTCTAGATAGGAAACAGGACTAGCGGATCTCAAATTAGACACTGAAGACCTCTCTTTTCCTAGAAGATTCATACGTTCCTAGAAGACTTCCTGATTTTCCTAGTTGTTGGTCACCTTGGTCTTTGCATACCACGATGTCCACTTTAGAGGGATAGGGTTTAGTGTTGTAAATTGAGTACAACTAGGAGAGAATAAAGATGATCCAGTCTGTAGAACTGAATTTTGCTAGAAGATGCCAATTTGAAATATCCATGGAAAAGTATCCATTACAGCAACCTTTCATTAAATTGTAAACTTGCATGGTCCCTTTGACTTTGGAGTCCCAGGACTCTCTACTGTACTAGTAGGTACTAAGGTCTATAATCAAGCATCAGTTCCCAAGCAATCTCAAATCCTTAAAAACTTTGTCTTGATATTTGGTATCACTCCCAAGTCTTTCGTAAAAGTTTGGAAAACTTGGGAGTCCCAGGTTGACATGGGATTTTCATACCTTCTATGCTATCTGAAGTGGATGGAAGAACCTGGAGATTATAAGACAAGATTCCAGTGCTAGGAGCTCTGGAAAAAAACCCAAACCAATAGGTGTCCTTGTATAAGAGACATTAATTGTTCCCATGTTGCCTGACTTCAGGCTGAATCCTCCGGGAACACAGAAATCCAAGGTCCCCAGGCAACCTGTGGGGATGAATTGCCCAAGGGTCACAAACGAACCTGGCTGAAACTCATATGCTGGTGAGATCTGACTGTCTGACTGCTGAAGAGCCTCTGTCTTCAGCACACCACCTGCCAGATATTTTTAAATTAAAATTTGTTGATATCAAACCAATTGGAAATTCGGTTTCAGCCAGCACTATTTTTGACCTCCCTTACATCCATTTTACTTATGTTGGGAGAGTCATTCCCGACATCATGATTGGGGAGCGATCAGCAGCAAAATCCAATTAAGCTGGAGTTGATTAACCTGAGTATTACTCTGATAATTATATTTATTATGTAGAATAATATTGCTGAACCCTTATACTGGGTTGCTAAATCCATTCTGTGCATAGATTGGAGATATCTGAAACAGTTTAATTTCATTAAAATTTAGTAACCGTATATTTACAATTTTTCTAGTACCACTTCATGGGAGAAGATGCTGGCAGGACAGTAAATGTCTGGTTGTGGAGATAAAAGCAACAGATGTGACCCAGCAGGCTGCTGATCCCTTTTTCCGCTCGTTGTTATCTTGCCCGTGTCTCACAGCTCAGCAAAGGAGTCCCACATGGATGGGATGAAGCAGAATTTTACTGATGGCCAAAACTGTTCTTATGCAATAAAGAGGACTTAGAGACAGCTTTTTAAAGCCACATTTTCCGGTGTGAGCTTAGTATCTAAACATCCTGAAAAAATTTGCCCTAAGTATTATTCAAGCTATTGTGAAAAATGAGTGTCGGTGAATCCAAGTGTTAACTTTGGCTTGTTGCAGCATATAAGGGGATAGGGTAGTCTCTAAATGCCAAATGAATTTTAAAAGAAACAATACCCCAATCCCCAAACCTCAGCTCTACTCACAGTGTCCTCATTACTTCTGAGCTTCCCATTTCGCTCATTTTTATGAACGATATTCTCCATTCATGTCACAGCAGCAACACTTGCAAGCAAAATGGGAGGAAGCACATTTGCAACAGAGGCAACACAGCAACGTGGACTTGAAAGATGTTGTCATTTAAGACCACATGAAAATGCAGAGACTGAATTGATTTGGACAGTCAGACCCTTCCCTAAAGCCTTAATGTTTCATGTAGAAATTAAAAAAGTGGGCAAGCATGATTTTTTTTTTTTTTTTTTTGGTTCAGGATAAAGCACTGTGTGTGTGTGTGCGCGTGGGCAAGTGAGATGGTCTGTACCACAACTGGACTGTGACTCTGGCCTCGGGCACTCGTATCTCCAAGTGCCAGCAACTGGGAAGACTGGGATCTGGGGGCAGCTACTGGGCAGATGGAGTGTCTGAGCTCAGCTGCTGGAGGGATCACACTGTACATATATGTGTGTGTATATATATATTTTTTTTTTTTCCCCACAAACTGACCATTGTCCTGCTCAGTAAGAGAGGGGAGCAGGAAGAGGCCATTGGTGCTGTCTGTGTTCATGTGAGTTCTCTGTGTGTCTGTGACCTGTGTGGCCAGCCGTGTATGTATGTATATATGTGGTGTGTAGGTGTGGAGTGTATGTGCCTGTAGGGAATATTTGCTCAGCCTGGCTACCAGTGAGACCTGGGGCATGGACCTGCCCCACCATCACCTCCCTCAGGCTGCTGGATCCAACCTTCTCTAAGACCAACCATTGCCACTGATATGACCACATCTCTAGGTAGAGCTGGGAGCTGCTTGACCCATCTTTGGAAGCCCAATGTCACCGCCCCAGCAGAAAAGGCCAGGGAAAGAAGGAAAGGGAAGGCACAGCTATAAACCCCAGGCTGCAGTAGCAGCTGCACCCGTCAGCCATGAGCCCATCTGATCTGTGTGTTTCATAACCCCTTTTCCCTTTCTTTCTCCTCCATCTGCATCTTAGAAAGCTCCTGTCCTCATAAAGGAAAATGTGTAATTACTGCTCAAATCTAACCAACACTTTACTCCCTCCCTCCTTCCCACCTTCTTAAACCTAATCTGTGATCAAATCCACCCACCAAAGTCAGATGTCTTTCCAGGGATGAACTTTCACACAATCTTGGAAGCAATTTTCTAGTTCTGTGGTTGGTGAGAATAAAAAATTAATGCAGCTTGTTCCATGTAGAAGCATCAGTCACGCATTGTGTGTACACTAGATTCACAGGGTCATAGAAATTAGAGATTGGAAAGCCCAGGGGAGAGAGCTGCTCCAGCTAAGGAGCTGTGCAAAATTGTTCTCTGCATCGCATTAAAGCGAGGAAGGGCTTTGGGCATTCCTGAACTGTCATGTCATCCTTGTTTTCTTGTCACCTTCTTCCCGAAATATAAGTGTGGGTATTGTCTTTCCCAGAGAAAGTAGATTATTAATTTTAATGAGCAAGAAAGATGCGTGCTGTTGAGGAACAAGCTCAAATTAAAACATTATTATTATTATTATTATTATTATTATTATTATTATTATTATTATTATTATTATGTAAACAAACACGGACCTTTCACAGTGACTTAAAGAGCCATGTCCTTATTTTTGGTTAAAACCTGCACTGAGCTGGCTTAAGATCCATCAACATTCCTGTCTGAGGATCTGACCCAGGTTAGATATATTTGATTCAGTTCTCAGGCTATTATATACTCTTTCATTACGGATCTAGTCTTAATGCCAATCAAAATGTATTGGAAAAGCTCCAAATGGCTTCGGCTGAGCAGGACTGGGCCCCCTTCAGACCATTGTGCTTAAGGTCAGCGTCTGCTCTCAGGTATAAATCCAGCAGAGTGTCACTGAAATCAATTGAGGTACAGCCGATTTATAGGGATGACATTGGCAGCAGCCATCGACTCACTGCAAGAATCTGCCTGTGGCTTCCACTCAGGCCAGAGCTCCTGGGAAACCCACAGCAGGTGCCGAAATCACTTCACAACAGGACCTGTTGTCTGGTCAACTTCTGACTCTCATTTGAGTACTTTCTCATTTAACTTTCTAACAAAACAGACGTCTGATGCACTGATTCTGGAGTGGAACATCATATTGTGATTGAAAAGTGTTGTGTTTGCTGTAAAATTATCGCTATATTTTTGCCTAGCCCTGTGAAAGTGGCCAGCAGCAGGAGGAGGGTGCCCTCCTTCACTTTGCTGAGGGTCAGCCAAAACACCCCCATATTTCTGCATGAAAACCAAGACTTGCCCTGTGTCATGGCTGTGCTCTTCCCACCATCCTGCACCCTCATTTGGTCTCTGCAGAGACATTGGCGGTGCCTTCAGATGTTCCCTCTTCTTCATGTTGCCTCCTCCGCACTTCTCAGTGCAGGGTGTGACTTTGCTGCTCACCTTATTTATGTCCTGGATTCACCTCCCCCCGTGGAATTAAAAGTTCAGCAAAGGAGCAGACCCATGCAAGGCTTTAGAGGGTTCCTAAGCTGCTGCTGCAACAAATCTTTCACTCCCACTCCAAGTAGTGGAGTGCTGGACATGAGAAGAAATCCATGAGGAGCAGGAAAAAACCCATATTGATTAGCAGTGACTTGCTGATGATGTGATTTCTCTGTCAAAACCTGTGATCTGAATTATCACCACCTGTGCTGACAGAGGGATTGTTGGAAAATGGATGGCTTTGCAGGGAAAATAAATCAGACAGGTGGGCAGAGCAGTTATTAAAATAAAAGGAAAAAAAAAACAAAACCCCACACTTCCTTACAATGCATGTAAGCAAAGAAGACATGATCAGAACATCCTTAATGACGGATCAGGGTGCAGAGTGCAGCTGGTCCCTGTGAACAGGTCAGGGATGCTGCAATCTGCCTTGCCCTCTTCAGTTAAAGCCCCCCAAAAATGCATTCCCCAACATGCAGCTAGTCAGATGAAGCTCTAGTTTCCAACAAGCTGAAAAAAAAAAAACCTAAGAAGTGTCATGGCTGAGGGTTGTCCTCATACTGTCTCCCAGTTTTCGTGATCATCCTGCCATCGGAGTTCTGTGGAGGTTTAAGGCTGCTGGCATCCTGGAGTCATGGAATCATAGAATCATAGAATTGCCTAGGTTGGAAGGGACCTTTCAGATCATCTAATCCAACCATCAACCTAACACTGACAAAAAACATCACTAAACCATATCTCTAAGCACTATGTCTACCCATCTTTTAAAAACCTTCAGGGATTGTGCCTCAACCACTTCCCTGGGCAGCCTGTTCCAATGCTTAATAACCCTTTTCCTAATATCCAGTCCAAACCTCCCCTGGTGCAACTTGAGGCCATTTCCTCTTGTCCTGTTGCCTGTTACTTGGGAGACCACCCCCCACCTCTCTACAACCTCTGTTCAGGTAGTCACTCAGATGATGTTCCTGAGTCACTGCCAAAATATCAGGGGTTGAGGAGCTTCTGGAACAACTGTGAGCATGACAGTTTGTGTCCGGTCCTGTTTCTGGCTGGATACATCGCCAGGAGGACAGTTAAGAGGCTCAGCCACACAATCCTTGGAGGGTCTGGGTGACAGACAGACGTGGGTGACCTGCCAGTCCCATGGTATAAAAGCCATTCAAATCTGACCTGGTGAGCACCTTTGCAATCAGCAGCACGTTTATCACTGTGGAGACTCATATGCTTTGCTGTAAGAACAGGCCCATTCCTACAACTTTTACCATGTTTTGAAGCAAAAAAAGCTCACAGAAAGTTGTGCTGTAGCATATTACAAGAAAGAACAGTTTCTCTGATATACTATAACAAGGACGGTCTCCCTGCTAGGGTGGAACAGAGACGTTTACTCTCTTCAGAGATTAGAGAACATCTGTAGAGCTTTCCGCTGATAGGAATGTGTTGTTTCACAGCAGGCTGTTTGCAGAAGCAGCCTATCATTACCTAAACTGCTCTGTTTGCAGCTGCGCGCTGCCCAGAGGAGGAAAGAAAAATGAGGCCCATTGAACAGGTGTTGTTGCAAAAAAGAAAAAAAGCACAAGCATAGTTTTGGGTGATGGTAGTGGTGATGGGGAGGTGTTGAGTCGTCCTAGCAGATCGGCTTCTGACTCACCTGTTGCTTGGATCACTAGTGTCAGACCAATACAGACTACCAATCTGGAAACATATTTACGGGTGGCTTTTGAATAGTGTCCGTAGATGCAGAAATCTTGACAAAGTTAGGGCGGGGGGGGGAAGAAAAAAAAAAGACAGTCTACAGAGATCAATGGGAGCTGGATACCTAAGCAGTTGGGGATTTTAAAAATCCCACTTTCTTTCTGCATTCTTAAGTATTAAGTAACTTTAAAACCACAGCTGAGATTTATGGATGTATTTGATGACTTTATCTATGGAAGGTTGTATCTTTGGCTGTTCTTCCAATTCTGAATGAGTCTGAAGCTCTCCAGGTGCTCTCTGACACCTGGTGCAGAGAGTGGAGGGGGCTGTGAGCTGCAGAGACAGTTCTCCGTGGAGACCCATGAGGGTGACAAATGCTCATCCACGGTTACGGGCAAGAAGCGGAATGAGTGGCTTGAGCTGTTTCAAAGGTGTTTCCTAGAGATGGGACAGGGGTGAGAAAGTGGAAAGCCTGTGAAGAGGGGAGGCTTCAACACATTAAGTTCTCTAGCAACAGCAAGACAATAGTCTTAGGATAAATTTGCAGATTGTTTCAACCAGTCTAAAGAAGCACAGCGATCATGCAACAACAAGCCCGCTGGGACATGCAGTGATGTATCTGAGCTTTTGGCTCTGTCACACCTCTGCATTTCAAAGTGAACTGTCTCCTGTGAAATCTCCCCTTGCACAGGATGGAACAGACCCAGCTGGTTAACGTGCTGTGCTCCCTCACACAGGCTTTCCTCTTACCCTTCTTTGTTTTGTTTTTCCTTCAATGAAAGAATTTATTTTAATGCCATTTAAACTGAAGGAATCTGGCGGCTGTTACCATGCGCTGTAAATCTGCTGCCCTGGTGGTGTGGCACAGTCCTGTCCCACCCATGTCAGCAAAAGAAACTGAGAAGGAGATGGGAATGAGACCTGAGAGGTGATTATTTTAAAAAGCTCATTGGGTAGTCCATTTGGCACGTACAGGTGTCACCTGCCAATAAAACCGGAAAGGAATTTGCTCTTTCTTCTAGCTCACAGCAGTGATTTTGGTCTCACTGAAATGTAATACAGGTAACTGCCTGGTTCAGGGTGTGCTTGCCTACTCTGAACACTGCAGATCAGGAGTTAGTGCTGCACTGAACTGCTTAGGCAATGAAAAAGAAAAAAAACGCTCCTCAAAGTAAATAAGAAGCAGAAGGCTGGACCTCCGGGGAAAAAAGCAACCTGTTTAACCACACAATGCCTCTCTCTTTATCTCTGTATGCACACATTCTCCCAGTGGGAGTTGCACAGTCCCCCGTTCACGTCACTAAAACAGCAAATTAGGTAGCTATGACTCCTCACATACACTGACCAGACCAACCCACCCACGTCAGAGAAGAAACAAAGTGAGATTTTGGTTTTTCAAAACACTTCATAGCCATGAGAGCCTGAACTTAAACGGAAATACTCATTTTTGAAGTGCAGGAACTAGGCTACAGCTAGAAGGCAAAGTATTTAAAACCCAGATCCACACAGTCCTAAAGCTTTCACAAGGATGATAGGACTGTGGAGCCTGAGAAACCAAGAAGGTCTGAGAAGCCCTGAGTCAGTGAATGCTTAGCTGGTAGCAAGCATTATGTAGGGCAAAAAGAAGAGTAATAGTGGCAGTAAGGCCACCAGGAGTCATCATAGTCATCTCTACTGAACTCCTGCATAATGTACACCAATGCTTCCCACATCAAGCCTATGGCTCGTGGCTGAGCATGAGCATCTTTAGGATGGCACAGAGCCAGCCTAAACTCTAACCCTTGGGCAAAGATGTCAAGTGATAGATAACACTCCACTGCCCTCAGGAAGGAGATAGAGGGTGGGCTTGTTTTTGGCCTGGAAAACCTCTCAGCCCAATGCTCTCATGCCCTAACTAAGGCGTACCACCTCTTGGCACAAAAAACAGCCCAGTTCCTGTCTCAGAGGGAAGATGGTAGGCCTTGAACTTGTTCAAAATTTATATTGCTGGTTAATGTCTCTTAGTCAAGAGAAAAGACTTCTATTATGTAATGCACCCCCGCCCTAAGGAGTTAATCATCCTTGAGGAGGATGTTCTAGAGCATGGGAGTGTTGTCTCCATCCACCAGGCATGCTAAGGGACAGCAGTTAATGGCACCCTATCACAGCTACTAGTTGCGTAGTGTTTGTGTGAGTCACTGTCTGTACCAAAGGTGGAACAAAACCTTCTTGGTGACTACTTTGACCTTTTGGTGAGCCTTTGTTCTCATTTTTCTGAAGAATTTCCAAGTCTTACCAGGCAATGGCCAACATTCAAAGACACTTAATCACTGAGTGACATATGAGTCAGGATCCAGCCTCTGTCCCAAAGGTAGGTCTAGCTTGCAACATACCTCCCTGATTTGTCCTACTTACTCATTAGCCTTGTTGCGACAAATTTTCACCTTATTTATGTTGTAAATATGTTTAGATTCACTTTCTAGACACTGGCCCTCACTGGGTATGACGAAGTTAGGGTTGTACATAGGAGGTACAAGGCGAGCTGTGCCTCCAAAATCTACACTCATACCTGCACGAGGAGTGGTGCAAGAAGGGTGGGTTAAGGTGAATTCAAGAGCTCCAAGGCAAAATACAGTTTGGCTGGCAGGATGCGTGAGGTACTCAGAGCCCTATGCTTAGCCTGTCATGGTGTCTGCTTCTCAACTGCAAGCTGAGCACCCGAAGTCTCCTTAGACCCTCAACGTGCTGTGATCTGCAAGCACAGAGCACTGCCTACTTACTCCATGTGAGCTCTTTGCAGCACTGCGTGGGGCTACCAGTCAACCCATATGGCTTCAAAGTGGTAGCAAGGGCTGGGAATTAACCTGCACTGGGGCAGTCTTGCTGTGGGATGGGGAGGAAGCTTTATGTGTGTTGGTTTTTCTCTTGGGTTTAATGTAGCTGAATGCACTGAAGAGATTGCAACTGATTTTTGCAACACTGCCAAATTCAAAATGGGTGAGCTAGGTCATCCCAAAATCTCCAAATCAATGTTAACATCACTCTTCGTTCAATATTACAATAAATGTTGGGAAGTTCTAGTTTGCCCTCTGCTTTCTGAATCTTCAGGACACATTCAGCACATGTTCTCATCAAAACTAGAAATAGTAGATATAAATAAAAATGCAACTAATATACATTTACATTATATATAAGTATTTATATAAATATAAAACTTTAAATACATAAATATTAATATAATTTGTCAAAGCTAGAAATATAACTTTTCTAAATTATGAGATATTCCCCTGTACTGTTTTTTTGCTGGAATAGTGTTCATTTTCTTCATAGCAACTCATATGGCGCTGTGTTTTGGATTTGTGGCCAGAACAGTGTTAATAAGATAGGGACATTCTGGTTATTGCTGAGCAGTGCTTACACAGCGTCAAGGTCTTTTCTGTTTTTCACACCAACCCGCCAGTGAGTAGACTTGGGGTGGGTAAGAATCTGGAAGGGGACACAGCTGGGAGAGCTGACCCCAGCTGACCAAAGGGATATTCTATACCATGTGAAGTCATGCTCAGCAATAAAAGCCGGGGGAAGAAAGAGGAAGGGGGGACATTCGGAGTGATGGCACTTGTTTTCCCAAGTAAAGAGTGATGGAGCACTGCTTTCCTGGAGATGGCTGAACACCTGCCTGACGATGAGAAGTAGTGACTGCATTCCTTATTTTGGTTTGCTTGGGCATGCAGCTTTTGCTTTACCTATTAAACTGTTCTTAACTCAACCCACGAGTTTTCTCACTTTTACCCTTCCGATTCTCTCCCTCATCCCACTGTGAGGGGCTGAGTTGCCTACCAGGGTTAAAACACAACACCTCCAAACCAGCTATTTCCAGAAATGGGGTATTTCAGTGAAATGTTGATGAGAAGCCCAAGATAGACAACATTTCTATGCACTGTGTTCGCTCAAATAATGGCAGTGATTTTTCTCCCCTTCAGATTTTGTTACAGATGCAGCCATAGCACAGGCCAGTTCTAAAACAGCCACACAAATATTGCATGTTACATCAGTATTAGAATGCTGGGTATTCAGAAATGAGAATTCAGCTTTCTAAAGCTGAGCATTAGAATATAAAAAGCTATTTCCAAAAGTCCGAGCGTAACTGTTGTATACAATGACATCCACAAATCCAGTGTCAGAGTTAAAATTTGAACTCCATAGTCTTTAATTTGCAGAAACACACTCAGCCTCTGCATATGTTACCTTGGGAGATGAAGATCCATCTGAAAAAGTCTATAAATTTGAAAAATAACTCTCATAAAAACTAATGTGATTTATGTAAGCACATTAAGGGGAAAATACCCTGAACAGTTGGTTTAAGTGCTTAGACTTCCTAAACTTAATATTTCCATATGGTTACATTGTAATTTTAGATTTTTAGTAGCTTCATACCCTTCTTTGTTAAATTTGAGAAACAAATCAAGGTACTGGCACAAAGAAATTAAGGAACAAAGATGCCTGCAATGAGTGTTTGATTGCTCCCACAAGAAGCAATGATTCTTTTTACAAATTCCCGTAATCCTCTAGGAAACATTATTCCAATTGTCACAGGGTTGTTTGTGTGATGTTGTGAACAGATGATTATAAAAATCTTCAGATATAAATAGTAGAAAAATAGTGGAAGGAATGAACACCCTACTTTTTTTTTTTTTTTAAATGCAGGATTATATTAGCTAAGTAAAGATTAGTTTCAAAATGCCAGACATTGTTTGAATTTTTACTGAATTATTTCACGCCTCTAACACTTTCACATTTATCCCACAAGATTTTCACTTTTTCCTAGTCTTTAGTACCCCTGCGATGAACCACTACTAAAAATACTTGTTTTATCTGTAGCTCTCAAACTAGCTTATGTACCATTTTTTAACTAAAGGTACCAAACATTTTGAAAATGATTATTTAAACCAGCACAGCCCATTGTGTGAACCTTCTCAAATCAATGGAAGCCCACATTATATTGATTTAACCTAAGTTGAATCCTACCAACTAAAACACAATGGATATAAATCACTTTTAGAGCAATGTGGAGGGAGCTGCAGGGGGTGTTTGTGGTCTCACCTGAATCATCTTGGCTCACTGACTGCAATAGTGTGCAGCAAAATTTAACAAGAAAAATCAATTATTTGGAGGAATATCTTCTCTACCATGATTCACCATGATGCACCATGATGGGGTGCATCAAGAAGAGTGTGGCCAGCAGGTGGAGGGAGGTCATCCTCCCCCTCTACTCTGCCTTGGTGAGGCCACACCTGGAGTACTGTGTCCAGTTCTGGGCTCCCCAGCTCAAGAAGGACAGGGAACTGCTGGAGAGGGTACAGCAAAGGGCTACTAAGATGATTAGGGGACTGGAACACCTCTCTTATGAGGAAAGACTGAGGGAATTGGGTCTGTTTAGTCTGGAAAAGAGACAGCTGAGGGGGGACCTTATTAATGCATACAAATACTTAAAGGGTGGGTGTCAGGAGGACGGGGCCAGGCTCTTTTCAATGGTGCCCGGCAACAGGACAAGAGGTAATGGGCACAAACTTGAGTATAGGAAGTTCCATCTCAACATGAGGAGGAACTTCTTTACTTTGAGGGTGGCAGAGCCCTGGAACAGGCTGCCCAGAGAGGTGGTTGAGTCTCCATCTCTGGAGACATTCAAAACCCGCCTGGATGCGTTCCTGTGCAACCTGTTCTAAGGTGACCCTGCTCTGGCAGGGGGGTTGGACTAGATGATCTCCAGAGGTCCCTTCCAACCCTATGATTCCGTGATTCTGTGATTCTGTATGATTCATGCTAGTTTTCCCAAAAAGAAAAGCCATGGTATGAGCATGTGAGAAGGCAACATCATAAATGGCAAGTACAATCTGCCTTCATTGTCCATATTGGACCAGCTTATAGGTAAAGATGAGGTCGATGTGAGATGATACAGCAAATGTAGGATGAAACTTGGTTCTCTAACATGGCCTGCATATTTGTGGAGACACAGCCACAGGTAATTAAAAATGGCAACACTTGTCCGAAAGTGCTGTCCCTTTTCTTGAAAGTGTTTGCAATCAGAGCTAGTAAACACGATGGAGTGAAGAAGACGGGGATGGAGAGAGAGTGGGCAAGACGGAGAGGAGGAGGGACAGACAGGGACAGGTCACACCTGAGCTGCTCCTACAGTTTGTGGTAGAAGACGCCCAAAGGGAACAGCGGGACTCTGATGGAAAAACTTCTCATTTCGTAAACGTGCAAGTTCCTACTTGGCCATGACTGCTGCCCTGGCAAGTAAGCAATATATAAATCAATATATAAATATATTATACCAATCATATTTATCACATTGCGACCAGCCATGCTTAAAACAGGGATAAGGTGTTGGGCAAGAGAAAGGATTTTCATTACACTTCTTTCCTTCAGACCTAATAAATCACTATGGCTTGATGGTTAACACACCAACACTTAAACACGCTTTGTATAAATTAAAGGGAACCTGCCCAGATACATGAACCCTTTGTCTTTTGTTGCAGAGATTGTGTAAATCTTGGCTTGTCTTCTTCAAGTGGCAGAGAAAAAAAAAAAAAAAAGCCATCAAGACTGGATTCATTGCTCTCTGCTTTATAACTCGACAGATGTAAGTATTTATTTAAAAATAAAACATCTGGCAGATGTCTGGTTGGGCTAGTGGCTGAGCCTGGTATGATTAGATACAGCTGAATGGCTAATGCTGGGAGCCAAGCTGGGTGGAAGGAGCTGAAGCCTGTGATGCTGCAGGAGTTGTTAGTATCAGAAAAAAAATGGAAAAAAAGATATGGAACAAAAATATCAAGATTAATAGTTATACAATCTGGTCTTTTTCCAGGGGGACCATAATTACCAAGGCGTTTTCTCATCAGTGCCACATGCATCTCATTAAAAAGGTACAATCAATAGAAAGTACCATCAGCATGCATATTGAAATGCAGCTGTATCTCCCTAACCAGATTTTCAGTGAACTGCCCCGGTGTGCACTCCCAGCACTTAAGAGTGAGGCCTTCTCACACATAGGCATTAATGTCATGCATCTGCTAGAGGTGCTGCAAAGTCTTATCAGTGCAATGTGCAGAGGAGAAAGCCCAGGAGATGATTCAAAGCTGGGGAAATGACTTAGCTGAAGAGTCAGATTCATCTTGCCTAAATACAGAGGTCTATAATCCAGGCAGCAACATGAGAGGTAGTCAGCACACCATTCCTTGACTGTTGCTAGAGAGAAATAGGAACACTGTGAGGGACATTCATCTGGTCTGTTTTAAACATCCACTTTAAGATGATATGAACTTCGCCCTGGAAAGGCTCATTTCTCTGTGCTGACTCCAAAGGGATGGTGCCTAGTGCTGTATAGCCATCTGTTGGGTAGAAGTTCACATCTGGTCAGATATATCCCATGTGAGAGATTGAAAAAACTCAATCTACTTAATTTGTCAGAAGCAGATCACAGTGCTAACTTGATTATAGCATGGAGGACCTTCAAACGAAGACAATTCTGTTTCCAACAGGCATTGTTTTCCAGCAGAGAGAAACTAGAATTAACATCTGTAGGCTGAAGCCAGATACATGCAAAAAAAAATACAAAGTGAGGGTTTTTTTCTACAATGAGTGAGACAAACCATTGTCATACAGTAGCAAGAGAAGAGGTGGCTCCTTGGTCTCTGGCAGCCTCTGATGTCTTTCTGAAACACTTGCTCAGACCAGGGCTCCTAGTTCCACTTAATAAGGGTTAACTGAATAAACCCCCGTGCACTCTGTTGCTCCAGAAATCAGATCAGACACCTTGTCCAGATCTTCTGGTGATACCTGTCTTAAATTTATTTTAAAGCTTGCATACTTTTCTATATGTAAAAGTCCACATTCTCATCTGTACTGCAGGGGAATAAATAATTAAATAAATAAAATACAGCAGGTTATTTTGTTTGCTAAAAAAAAAGAGTTAATCATTTTTGAACGTAACTACACTTTACATAGTCATGGGAATGACTACAAGGATTTGGTCTGCACAGATAGGAACAATTTTGCAAGCAAAATAGGACAAGTCTTCTGAGCTGCTGCCTCTGGAAGCAATGGTTCTTCAGTCTTATGCCTCCTTCAAGCAAAAAATGGAGATTAGAGGGACTGAGTTTGTTCAACCTTTTTCAGGTGGTACCAATGTCCATAACCTTCTAGTTTCCGAGATAAAGAGAAATATTTGCCCTGAGCTCTGCATTTCAGACTCAATTCAGATCTTGGAGAATTCAGTAGAATGTGTTCTGCTGCCTCACGTAAACTGCCGCCAACCAGCTCTTCTGACTCCTTTGTGGAGCAGAGTTAATGCATCACGGCGGCAGCTGGGAGGTTATGAATGCACTGCACTCTGTCCTCATGTCTTTATATATATTGTTCCCTACTTTGCTCATTTTCCATGGTGTAAAACAAGAAATAGTTTTGTGGGAAGCTGCATCTCTCTTCTTGGTGCTCAGATACTTCAGCTCCTAGTGCAACTGCTCCTCAGGGAGGAGAGGCTGGAGTATAAGCCAGCTGCAATAGGAAATGTGTGTTCGTACCAAATAGGTTCTTGAACCTTGATGGGGACTGCTAGGAATGATGACAGTGTAAATGATACAGATATTGTCCGATGGTGACGATACATAGGCTTTAATACAGTATAGCGAAGTGGACTGGCAGAGAAACAGCATTTTATATGCATTAGGGTGGTTGTATTTCTAAAGTAAATAGAGGCAGGGTGTATCACCAAGAAGATCTACGAAGATACCATGGGAAAAAAGGGAATGTAACAGCTCAGTGTTTTATTTCTTAGACAACTGTATATTTTCATCTCCTAGTCTATGATCTACATTCCTATGATGTAAGATTTATATAGGATTAATACTTGGATGGAACTTCTAATGATGTGAATGGTAGAATAAAGTTAAAACCCAATGAGTGTCCTACAAAATGAAAGGTGAAGGTAGATCCCTGCATGATACAAATCATCATAGATCTATGGAAGGAGGCAAAAAGCTGATTTATACTAGCTGAAGATGGAGTGAAGTTATCGATAGATAAAGTTTCAATGCTCAGGCACATCATGTGGGAGAGTTCTCAACTAGGGAAAAATGTCCTCTTGAAGAAATAATAGAAGATGGTGACAATTGCAAAGGCATTGCAACCTTGTATGTATTCATGAAGCTTTCTTTGAAATGCATCCTTTCTAATTAACAGTGATGAAACTGGAATGTCAGCCTGTATTGCAGCACGTTTTTCCCCCCCTGTATCTTGATCAAAACTTATTTTGACTTCTCAAACTCTTCAAAGTACAATGTAAGTAAGGAAAAAGATAAAAAGTACATTTGATGACACAAAACTAGCAGTAACAGAGAAAATGGAACAGTAGCTCATGTTACACTGTGGAAACATGACTGTGCTGTACCGGCTGGCTTTTTTTTAAATGAAAAAGCCTTCCTCCACCCAGAATCAAACCTTTAGAAACTGCATTTTGGAACAATTTATCTGTAAGAAACTTTAATGTTGCATAGTATGTGACTGTGTGAACTTATTAATAATACCAGATCTCCACAGCACTTCCCATGACAAGCAGCTCCCTGTTTTCAGCCTTCTTTGGGCGCTCTTGTAGGAGCAAACCAGGCATCCTTCTGCCCATTAGAGAGGTTAGGAATGAGTCCTGGATGGTGGCCTTTGCTAGCACCAGCAAAGCCTCTGCCAGGTTGTTTAATGTTTTTGTTTCTTATTCCTTTTAGCACAATATAACTGGTGTCACTTGCTAGTGATGTATATCTTTGAGCATATGCTACATATGAGCTACATTTCCTGATATAAGGAGGTGTGGGTCTAATTCATTAAGGTGGGTTGTTTTCTCATACAGGAAACTGTATAAAATATTACCCAGGAATGGATCAAACCCCATGTGTAAACATTACAGAATTTGTTCTTCCTTCTTCACTAGAGGCTTTCTTCATCTCTTTATCTTTTTGTATCATTGTTAGTAACATTATTTAAATTTACAGCCTGAATGCATCCACCTGCAGCTGATACTCATTCCTCCTTGAGCTGCTGTACGTTCCCCCCTTCCCTGACATTTACTTCCCAATCAATCAACAGCAATCGGATTCCCCCTCAGCTTTCATTTTGCAAGGCTGAGCAAATCTCATTTGCCCATTTCACGGCTTCATCCTGCTGGCGGCTTAGAGTCATCTTGTACGCCACAATCCTTCCTCTCCTTAATTGGAAGGAAGTAAAGAGCTCTTATCTCAAGACAGATGGTTTTATTCATTCCTAAGGGTGACGTCCACCTCACCTTGGTCTACAGTACACCTTGACACTTCCCTCAAATTTGCTGACTGCTCTCCAGCCATGAAGCAGGTTACTCCCCAGCCCAGGTAACTCTTCCTACACACCCAAGAGCTGTGCTTTAGTTGGCTACCTCCTTTTCCTGAGTGGTGGGCTTATCTTTTATCTTGACTTGGATGACAAGACACCCTTTTGCCTCTGTGATAGCATGGAGATGTGCTATGCAGCATTTTAAACTATACTGGACATGCACCCCCCCCCCCCATGGGGAAGAGACGCATTTCTGCATCCAGAGCCTTGTAGATCAGCTGAGCTGCTGCAGTGGTGAAGGTGAGCACCTCCGCACCAGGCAAAATTGGTCCGTCCAGTGAGGTGGTAAGAGACTGGGAAAAGTGCAAATGTTGCTATATCTTCTTAAGAAGCTATTTTCAATCCACTTTTACATAAAACACCAGAGACCCTGTCTGTAACTTCTCATAGCTCATGCTCAGCACACAGGGGCGCTGGACCACCAGTCTTGTTCCACCTTTAACTTCCAAGAAAACAGCCAATTGTCTAAGTAGCATCAGGTCATCTGCTTCATCAAAGGCCAGGTAAACACAATCTGCTACATTAATCTTTTCCTGAGAATCACTTCTTGTCTCAAACAACCTTACAAATCAGTCTTGTTTAATCTCTCTCTGGTAAACACAGGTTCGCCTTTTATCCCGTTTTGTATTTTTCTCTAGATCTTAAATTATTTTTTCCTTCTAAATTTACTGCAAGAAATCACACTGTATTAAGCCAATATTAATTTTTGTCTGGTTTCCTAAATCACTTTTTCTCAATTTCTTAGATGTAGGCTATGTTCTGAATGTAGCACCTGTCTGGTTTACAGAAAGACCATTTTCAAGTCTTTGAAATCTTTTGCCCAGGTCTCACCTCTAATCATTAAAACAATTCCTTAGTTAAGGCAACTACTCTTTACTCTTCTGCAATCGGAGGACTGTATTTGTAGTCTTGCTTTTGTTTAT
This sequence comes from Dromas ardeola, assembly GCA_013398915.1. Taxonomy (NCBI): domain Eukaryota; kingdom Metazoa; phylum Chordata; class Aves; order Charadriiformes; family Dromadidae; genus Dromas; species Dromas ardeola. The sequence goes on along the minus strand of VYZM01018716.1, from coordinate 11,288 downwards.
TTTACCATGCAAAAAAGTCATGATCATGCATGGAAAAAAGTCACGATCAGTTATTCCAAAGCCATCTTTGATGACAGGCTCCTCTCTAATCACTGATTTCTTAATACCAGATCTAAAACAGCATTACAGCTGACTTAGTGCTGCTTTAGTGAAGAAATCTGCAAGTTTTTGCACACAGAAATAATGTGACCTAGGTATTTTCCAGTCTACACCTGGGAAATTTATTTCCAGACCTTTCTTTTTTTTTTTCTCTAGTAACATCTCAGATACTCTGTCCCACACCCAGCTCCAGGCTGTGGGTTAACAGCGGATCTTCAGCACTACCCCAGCACAACTGCTCACTGTCCCTCCCTGGAGGGATTCTGCCCACACCATTTATCCTTGCCCAGCCCAGCTCACCAGCTGGAAGAGACTGCAAAACGTTGTTTTAACCTATATAACTGGCAAGAAAGAACCTTTTCTACCCTATCTAGCTTATTGTATTACTTTTCTACCATTCAATATAAATGCCTTTCCATGCTAAATTAAGCTATGTGACTAACATCTGCCAGGTGTGGTTCATTGTTTTACTCATAATTTTCCCAGGGGATGACTTCCACATGCAATTAGTGTTTTGTTTTGTTAGTGTGTTTAACTTAAATGCAGCATGTACAGCCCTTGGTATGTGTGCGATGTCCTTTGAGAAAAAACATTTATCTTGAAAACTGCACGGTGGCACAGCTTGCGTGCCTCTGTGACATTCAGGAGAGATGAAATGGTTAGCTGGTGCTGATCAGACAAGCACATAAGCCTGACTTTGAAAAGGTTCTTCTGCGTTACTATATTTATTTTGTTTGAGCCACAGAAAAATACATTCTTGTCAAAATGTTTCTTTAACAGGCTTTGCTTGCCATTCTTCTCGTGGGCTGAAAACTCAAACACACGCCTAATAGGCACTTCAACCTAATCAACAACATTTATTTTCTGAGTCTAAGTCTAATTTCACCTTCCGGTTTATTCCTCACTGTCCTGGGGGTTAGCTGAGATGAAATAAAATGAAATGACGCTAATAACTTCACAATGATTTAGTGCACGCATTTTCAAGTCTTTGCTTGGGAAAAGCTGAGGATTTTCAGCTGCAGCGGCTGGGAATAGATGGCACTCAAGGCACTATGGGATCAAGATGCACGAAGGTAAATCAGGTGAATTTTACTGTTGTGATTTTCCGTAGGTGATGCCTGAACTGCCAAGAAGGATCATTTGTGTTGGGAAGATTGAACACACTACATGTGTATGAAACACCTGAAAAGGATACCTTATCTGTCTCTCTTTGCCATATAGTTACTTACCTTTATCCTCATTTTATGTGCTTATGCCATTCGTTTGCTCTGCAGTAAATTACTGATGGCCGATGAATATTCCTACGTGAATTTAACTTCCTGTATTCTGACAGAAGTACTATGGGTTTATCTATGTTAATATCCTCACAGTGTTTTATTCTTATTTAGTGCTTATTATTCCTCTGAGGCTTTATATTGTCCTTATAGCAAAAATTGCATTTATCTAAGAGTATAAAAGCCAAGAAGTATTTCATAGCTCAGATTGTTTTTTATGTGAATTTGCTTCAGCTCCAGATTTGCTGAATATTTCTGCAAATCGGGCTTTTGGTGTTTACTGTGTGTTTTTATGTGCTGCGGTACTGAAAGGTTTTTCTGACTTTCTCAGATATTTATTGAGAGCAGGTTGTGCCATATCACAACCTTCACCCGCCGCCAACGCTCCTGTATACAGCGCTAATGAGTCTTGGAAGGTAAAAACGTGTCTCTGGGTAATAGTTTGGCCTCAAAGGAAATCCCGCTCTGATGTCAGAGCTATCTCAGCTGCGGTCCTGCACCCAGGTGCTGTGAAGCAGATGCTGAGAGCACCAGCCATAAGTCAGTACCACTGAGCTCTCACACCTCCTCGCCATTTGAACTCCAAGACCAACCAGGGAAAGATGTTGGATTTCTTTTTGTTTCTAGTCTCTTTGCTTTTAACGCACCTCGATGCCAGAGTGTGATTCTGTGAAGTGTGGAGGTTGAGGATGTGATCTAAAAGCCCATTTTAAACCTCTGAACTCTTACCAGTTGCCTTTAGTAAGCTTTGAATCAGGGGAGAGTGCCACAGTTCTGCGACATCTCTCAGAAGTGCAGGGTGTTGTTTGCAAAAAAAAAACAACAAAAACAAAAACAAAAAAACAACCAAACAAACAAACAAAAAAAAACAAACAAGAAGAGCAAACCAGACAAGATAAAACTGCCTATCAATTATGGCAAAGTCAATTACCATCAGATAGCATGATCAACTTTGTTCTCACTGTGTATAACATGCTACTGTAGCAAGTTGTGTAAAATAAGGGCAGTGCCTCTTACACGTTCAAATAGAGAACATATTTTATCTCTTCAGTGGAGATAAGATATATGTAGACCACCTGTCTCTCTTGCTAATCAGAATAAACAAATTGCGCCGAGTCCATTTGTGGTCAATATTCTAAGTTCCACATTTATAAAGTTTTGGTGGAAGTATTTCATCTCTTTCACAGCTAGTCGTGCCAATAAATAGCTGTATCTCTGTACAGTATATAATAAGCATGAATGATTAACAACAAAAAATATATAGAGACTTCCCAATAAATCACTTTGCCTTGTAAAAGGATCCACCTGCATGGACCTTGGTCCTGATCTGGGGATGTAACTGGCAACGTCAGTAATCACTCTTGCTACGTTAATTGTGACAGCAATTATCCAATGACATTTCGGCCTGTGCAAAGAATGGTCCCCTTCAACAGAATTAGGGGGGGAAGCTGGGGATGGGGCATTAGTTGGCCGCACTCTTGGATCCTCTCCTTTTTTCTCCCCCTGGGAGCACAGTGCAGGGGTAGCACTTAGCACATCTTTTAGAGCGAGCCAGCCGTTTCTGAATGACAATTTATTTACACAGGCAAGGAGAAATAGCTTCTTGGCAACCGCGTGCACGCCAAATGCTGATTTTCTATTTTAACTTCTTCTTGGCCTAGACACAATGGCAATTGGCTTGTTTGAAAGATGACAGATTACCTACTGAAGGGAGAGCAAATGAGGGGAGAGCAAACGCAAGCCCAAATCTGCACACTGCCAGTGCGGCGCCTAACCTTAGGGCTTGCTGAAATACTTGAAATTGGTTTGGGGCCCAAAGAGCTTTTAAAATAATCAAAACAATTTCTTTTTAATTGCAAATCTGGAGTAACTATAAAACAGAAGCAAAAAGCTGGACAATCCAGGAAAACAAGGAAGAGTGTGGAAACCAGTCCATGAGGCTGAAACCCGGGCTGTTTTTGAGCATCCGCGGAGTAGCTGCCTCCTCCCTTTGCTGTTGCATGGAGCTAGGAAGGGACAAGAAGTGAAATCCATAAAAGGTGAATCACTGGTTATTTACCAGCAATTAGCATTCCCAACTGCCACGAGTGAGTGAGCTGGCGTTCCTAACACTACATTGTTTAGGAAGTTAACAGGAGGTTGGCAAAAAAATACTCCAGCCAACCTTCAAAAAATAACCAAAAGCCAATGTGTCTCACACCCACTTCTCCAATGCCACCTTTTGCAGGTTTAGGTTAAAAAATTTACAGCTCCTCTGTCTCTGCCTTGGGATGAGGCTTTCTGAGATGGGAGAGCCATAGGTCTGCCCACATCTGGTTTACCAGTACGTACAAGGAAAAAGTGGAGAAATTGCTTCATTTCTCCTCTATTCTGATCAGTGCTGGTGATAATGATTTCCTTGTTATGGCTTGCAGAATCCAGCACACCGCTGTGTCGATGCATAGGAGGGTTCAAATCTGAGTCTTAAATAAAAAAGGATTTTGGTTCCAGCACAGCATGTTTGTAAAATATCTACTGACAAGACAAAAAAAAAATTGTTCTACATGGCCTGTAAAACATATGTTAAAAATTCTGCATCATAGACCATCTTTAAATTATTCATTTTTAATCCCTTCAGCCTTGAAGGGCCTTTAAACATTGACTACTGAGAAACAATCCTGCCACTGAGGGAACAGCTATAAAATAAAATACTGGCTACTTAAAAATATAAAGAAAAAATGCTTTACCTAGACACAGTTTCTGCATTTTAAAATATGAATAAAGGGCTGGATCCCCGCTTGGTGAAAGCTGATACAGCTCCTTTGATGTCTGCATAGCTATCCCCCATCAGCAGCTGAAAGCTCTGGCCCAGAGTTGAGAATATATCGTTTCTCTATATAAGAAGACAAGCGAGATTTGCATGGTTAGTTCAAACTATTTCATATTCACTGAGCTGTTGAGGAAATACTGTCTGTGAGACAAATCCTGGATTCTTTCCCAAAAAACATCTAAATGACACTTGCTAGGGAAATGCTACAGTGTAAAAGGGAGCGGATGCAACCCTCCGGGTTGGACCCTGCTGTAATTACTATGGCATTATCGAAGGGCACTTGCTACCTGCACGCTCATTGAGGTACATCAGTGAAGCTGAGAGCATCCAAAGGAGTTAAGTGAGTGTAACACTGGTATAACAAATAGAAACAGATTCCACACTTGTTGTTTCAGGAGGATTTGGTCTTGTTCTCTGCTCCTGGCTCAGCCTCCCACTGCTAGATGTGGCACCAATGGAGACCTGAGGCACTTCTCCATGCTCCACCCATACCCCTGTGTCACACGTCCCCCGGGGCACCGCCGTGGCGAGCACCAACCTCTTCTGCCTCACTCTATGGAAAAGTGTTTTTCTGACCAAAACCAGCCACTGCAGATGTCTCTTCTGTATCTCCTCCTTGCAACTTGTAACCAAGGCTGGTGTGGCTGGAGAGGTGCACCATGTCTTACCCCTTGAATACTCCAGAGAAATGGTGCAGAAATAAGACAGAAAATGCAGAGAAAACTTAATATGATCCCCTGCTCCCTTTCTTCAGTCATAGAGTTATAGAATCATAGAACAGTCTAGGTCGGAAGGAACCTTAAAGATAACCTAGTTCCAACCTCCTGCCATGGGCAGGGATATCTCCCACTAGACCAGGCTGCTCAAAGCCCCATCCAGCCTGGCCTTGAACACCTCCAGGGATGGGGCATCCACAGCTTCTCTGGGCAGCCTACTCCAACGTCATCTTGATTAACTATCATTAATTAGGACACTCTTGACTTTCCTTGATACAACCTTGATACAACCTCTAGACAGGGTAGTAAAACATTATACCCTGTATGATGAAAAATCACTTGTTTTATTAGAATCATTCTTTTTCTCTGTTAAACTCATGGACAGACCGGGTGTGGCACAACAGGTAGTGAAATGCAAAGACTTTTCCTTCTACAGGCACTGTTGCTTTTCTAGGATACTCTTCAGAGATTACCCTTTCATTCCCTCCATCACCTCAGGAATACTTGGGAGAGATCTCCAGCCCTGATGCACGGCCTTTTTGCTGGTGAGCTGTTCCCCAGTGCTGTTTTCATAAACAGATCCGCTCACCCACAATCATCAGGAAGGAAACGAAGCAGCAAATTCAACTAATTTGCCTGAAGGTATGAGAGTATCAAGTCGAGTGGGTTACAGAAACTGTCACAGGTGATCAAATTGGAGCTCCTCAAGGGCCCTATCCCACCTCCAGCAAAGTGGCAAGCAGCTTCTGGGAAAAAAAAACAGCGAAGAGCTATTTAATACACTGTTTCCCCCACACAGTAATTCCTTGTGTTGATACATTCCTTGTAAAAGAAGCCTAGTTGTTTTCGTTTGTTTTTGTGTTTTTTTTTTTTTTTTACCCTCATTACTTTAGATTAAATCCCTTCCAAGCCCTCTTTATGAAGGATATAATACTATGTTGCTCTGCAGTATCCAGGGGCAGGATTTAGTGATGGAGTGAGTCCCTTGAAGGTTTTGTATGGGCTTATAACAATCCTAAGCAGAAAGCTCAGCCTGCCACGGGTACTCACACCCGAATGCAAATATCTGCACGGCGCGGTACACGATGTGACACTGGTCTAAATTCACACTTGAGCTTTCACTAATATAACTCTATGGAAACAAGCTCAGTGATGATTGATGACTTACAGCTCCTACGTAACGTGCTACAGTTGCCAGTTGAAGTATGTTGTGCTGGATGTAATAAACCAACAACGTGGGCAGTTTCAGTAAATAGATTAATAACCTATAAACTCATCCGCTCCACAAAGGGAGTGATGATCTGGCTGTCCAGCATTAAGAAGCATGTTTTTCAGAGCTCAGGAATACGTTCTCTCCCCTGACATGTGCTGTGGATGTTCACTGTGTGTCTTACACTGCCTACGGAGGGACTGGAGAGCAGACCAGAGAGATCATTTGCTGCTTTGGAGGTGCTGTAACCTCCCCACTTCTCTTCTTGGCTCCACTCTTTACACACCGACACCAAAAAAGCCAGCATTATGTTGTTAAATAGTTTTAGCAGACACTTCATCAATTGAATGTATCTGTCTGGGGGATTCTTTAACGATGCTGTATTCTTTTTAATTCTACAGCATTTTATAGTCACCTTAAAAATGTCTGATGCTGGACCGAAAGACGAGATGTGCTATTTTTTTTTTTATTAGTATTAATGATGCAAAGTATTTTTTTTTTTCTCCTCTGAGAAGCACGGAATTTCTTTCCCCTTTCCCTGCTGTGATCAGCTCTGGGATCCACGCAGCCCCCTTTCAGAAGCGGGAGTTTCGGGGTGGGGGTGAGCACACAGGTATTTCTGGGCGGTGACACCCCCCCCCCCCCCCCACGGGGGGGGGGGGGGGGCGCCCCCCCCCCCCCCCC
>VYZM01018713.1:209-13827 GCA_013398915.1 Dromas ardeola | reverse complement strand
AAAATAAGAGATAAGTTCTGACAATTAGTACTACAACTGTTGCCTCTGCTCTTTGTACAGCCTTAAGGCGTCTAGTGTCCTAAATTAAGCTCCTACTCTAATTTACAGTTCTAATATATTAAGCCCCTACCTCAATTAGTTTACAGCTTTAATATATCAAACCCTACTTCACCAGAGAAGCTGTGGCTGCCCCATCGCTGGAAGTGTTCAAGGCCAGATTGGATGGGGCTTTGAGCAACCTGGTCTGGTGGGACGTGTCCCTGCCCAGGTGGGACTGGATGATCTTTAAGGTCCCTTCCAATCCGAAACATTCTGTGATTCTATGAAAATCCTCAGGGGCTCATCCCCACACTGCACCCCTGGGCTGAGGGAGACGGGGACATGCTGGTCCAGCACAGGTGGGTGGAGGGGCTGGGGCTTCATGTTAGAGACGGTGGTCTCTTGCAGAGGGAGTCAGGGCTGTCCCTGGCAACACAGACAGCGTGTGCATGTGGGGTCACTGTGTAAAAAGCTAGTGCTGTTTCACTATTTCTGGTGGGGGGAACAGAGATGATGGGACCAGACTTGGCTCTGCAGCACCCATAGATGGGGCACAAGAGGCAAAGGGCACAAAGTGAAGCACCAGACTCTGAATACAAGAAAATATTTTGCTATGAAGGTGACAGAATGTTGGCAGCGCTCTCCCAGGCAGCTGCTGGAGCCTCCAGGAGTGGAGATATTCAGAAATTGTGCAGGACGGGGGTGTGCTTGAAGAACACAGCCCCCAGCACCCTGTGCCCTCTCCTTCCCGCCTGTGCAGGCAAAGCCAGAGCCCCTGGTGCTCCGCATCCCCCAGCATCTCCCCTGGGGGAGCACATGGCAGAGGCTGCCCAGCTCCCCTGCGGGCTTGGACAGGGAGAGCCCTTGGCACGGAGGTGACGGCAGGCTGCTCTGGGGGGGGGAAATCAGCAGCAAGGAAAAGATTCCCAGTGCTGCTCTGGTTTCCAGCAGCTTTTCCCCTCGCTGCAGCTGAGTGGGAAGCAGGGGAGCCCTGGGGCAGAGGACAGGAGCTGAGCAGGACACGGGGCGATTGCACAGGGCTCAGTGTCTGGCCGGCTCTCCCAGCATTTAGCAGAGCACAGGAGCAGCACAGGTCCAGGCTGCAGGAATAAACCCAGCCCTGGCAGTGTCAAGGCTCACAGCTGAAGCTTCATTCCCCGATCGAGGGGACGGTACAGCACACAATGCTGGCATGTGTCATGCTGCTTTACCCTCTCTCCTGCACCAGCATGGAGGGTAAAGCCAGGCTCGAGCACGGGCTGCGGGCTCCCTGCAGAGTTAAACACACCCCAGCAGTGCTGCGGGGGTGCAGGGGGCTGGTCTGCTGCAGCCAGACCTCGGGACCACCAGAACCATCTCCATGTGTGTCCCCGCTTCTCCCAGCTGAACATCAGTGCAGGCAGAGGCAAAGCAGCTCCCTCCAGCACTGCGCTGGTGGGAATCACTGTGTGAGCAGCTCCGGAGTCACAGAGTCCTGGGGAAAACTCCACAAGTGAGGATAAAGCCAGATACTCAAACCAGGACAGAAGCTGGAGCAAAAGCTGAGACCACCGGGGAGAAGAAAGAAACAGAAGTGGGGAGAAGAAATTGAAGAAAAATGAGAGTGAACCTTATCTCCCCCGCCCCCTGCCCTTTCCCTCCCCACAGCCGTTACCTACAAGGACACCCTTCCCCTGGTCACCTTCTCCGAGTACACGAGGCACATCGCCGACATCCTGCAGGTCACGCAGATGTTCTGTATGCCCCAGGTAACAGGGGAGGCAGCTCCCCACCCCCCCCCCTTAACTCAGCCCCTCACCCGCAGATTCATCCAGAACTGGGGTGGGATCTACGAGCCCTTCAGGTGCCCCAGGGCACAGGTGGGGAGCATCCAGGTGCCTGGAGACGCAGCCAGGCTGGAGAATCCCCCAGAGCTCAAGACCTTCCACAAAGTGGGGCAAGGTGGGACCCCCCCACCCCACCTGGGCAGCCCCAGCCCCTGCTGGGCTAGGATCTCCAGGGACCAGGAGAGGCACCCCCACCCCAGCAGACTCTCCCCCCGGTGCAGGAGCTGCAGCCTGGAGCAAGACCCCTGTGTGAGCTGCAGAGCATGGGGGGAGGGGGGATAGGAAGTTGGGGCATGCCCTGCCCCAGCAATTCTTCTAAATGCTGCATTGCTCCTCCCTGCCTGGGACTAGGGGGGTCCCAGCAAGGAGGGTCCCCCCCAGAGGCCAGTCCCCAGGCACAAGGGGCCTGACAGGGGTCTCCAGCAGTAAGGGGCCCCCTCTCTGCTCCTTCCCACAGACAGGCCCTCCCCAGGCCCCCACTCAGGGCGTCGCTTCTGCATGTTTTCCAGGCTTTCCCACGAAGAACCAGCAGCCTTGTAACTAGTGATGTGAGTCCTGATGTGGTTTTGGTGAGTTGTTGCTTCCATCGTGTCCTTTGTCCGTAACCTATGGTGTGTCATTTTGACGTCAGTTGGAAAGAGATTTTCCAAAATGGAAATGTTTCTCATTCAAAGCAGTTGCCTTTTATGATGTTCCTGTTAGAGTGGATCTTCAGATATGATGCACTTGGCAGTAGAAGTCATCAGCAACAAGCCTTTGTGCTGTCTTTTAAAAAAAAAAAAAAATAGAAAAAAATTTCCTTCCAAAGGCCCAAGCACAGCATGTCTTCCAACAGTTGCTGGCATGGCCAGTCTTTGGGTTCTCAGTTGTAACAGTCGACGTGTCATAAAAACACGTTCCTCTGCAGGTTCAGCACAGCCAAAAGCATTTGCCAATCTGATGGTATTTTTTGGTAGCCTGATGGATTGCGGCACTGGGGGTTTGATTTCCCTCCCCTAAAAGTAAAACCATTTGGGGGATCTTTTGTCTCGCTGATTTTTCTATGCTAAGTTTCTATGCTAAGTTTTTTAAAGTTTCATTAACTTTAAAAAAAGTTAAAATTGTATAATTTACAAACTGACCTGCATGGTTTAAACTGTAACTGCCAGTATAGCTGTAGCATACAATTTATTAGGTGTACTTAGTCAGTTAGGTATTTGTTCTAAATCTTTAAAAAGAGAGGCAACTGAATGTAAAGTGTTTTGTTTTTTTTTTCCCTGATATTTAGACAGAGTGCTCTGAAGTACTTTATTTTTGTCTGGCTTTCAGTGGCGCGTTTCCCTAGCAGCCCAGTAGCATCTCTCTTGGGCAGTGCCACTGGCCAGATGTCCCTCTTCCTTGGGTGGCACGCAAAAACCCACATAGTTAAATTATAGCTGTGTATTTTGGAGAGAGATAATGTAATGGTATGAATTCACAGCTGTTACACTAAGAATGTGTTCAAAATAGCAACAGTTAGCCTTAATCCTGACTGTAAGAGTTGAGCTGGCTCTGGCTTTTGGAGGCTGGGCTCTATTTTGAGCTGAGCTGTTTCCCCAGAATCCTCCTGTAGTTCAGCTACTGTCCCATCCCTCGGTCTGAGGGAATTCNTACACATATAATGGATATTTATAGTGAATTCACAATGGATTACAAAGATATTAAACTATAATTTTTGCTTTGTTCCTTCTTCCATGTATTGATTGGTAGCTAAACAGTTAATCAATTTGGTTTGTCAGTAGTTACTGTAAATATAAGTTAGAAAATAATGAAAAGAAAGAAAAACAACAGAGTATTTTGGTTTAGTCACTAGCAGAAGTGATTTTTCCAGCCAAAACAAAAATCATTATTAAATGCACCTGTACTAAGATGCAGTGAATAAATAAGACAAAATTTGGTAATAAAGGTAAAACCTACATATGGGATGCAAATTGGTTCTAACAACGAAAATGACCGACATCTGAATGTAGACCGAAATCTTGCAAATGATTGCAATTCTTTCTAATTGGCTGAACCAAATATCTGTAAAATGGATCATCAATGAACTTGGACGCAGCTCCTCAAACATATGCGGGTAGGAGTTTGGTGACTAAATACCTTGCAGGAGCAGGCAGCCTCCATGTGCAATATCTAAATAAAAGTAGAAGGGGAAGGTTGATTTGTTTTTCACAGATCTGTCATCACTTTACTCCCAACCGGCTGCATAACGAAGTGTATGAGACTTCCTTATTCGCAGACCCTTCAAGTTTATTCAAATAGGATGATTACTGCTCTATCAGCTGTCAGAAAGTAAAATAACTAGGAGAGACCTGTTTGCTCTTTAAAAATAGTTTTCTTTCCAGAAGGGTGTACAAATTGTATTTTACATCCCTGAGATTAGAAGCAACGAACAAAAAAGAAAGCACATTATATTTTAAACGTGTTACTATTGTTACAAGGAAAAAAAAAAATCTACTAGAACTGGGGCTATTATATTAAACTGAGCACAGCAGCTGGCCAAGAGCAATGCTTGCAGAAGAGGTAAGGCCGTTTGTGCTTTTAGTAGAATGTGTTGATCAGTTAAGTTTAAAAAAAAAAAAAATAGAAAAAAATTTCCTTCCAAAGGCCCAAGCACAGCATGTCTTCCAACAGTTGCTGGCATGGCCAGTCTTTGGGTTCTCAGTTGTAACAGTCGACGTGTCATAAAAACACGTTCCTCTGCAGGTTCAGCACAGCCAAAAGCATTTGCCAATCTGATGGTATTTTTTGGTAGCCTGATGGATTGCGGCACTGGGGGTTTGATTTCCCTCCCCTAAAAGTAAAACCATTTGGGGGATCTTTTGTCTCGCTGATTTTTCTATGCTAAGTTTCTATGCTAAGTTTTTTAAAGTTTCATTAACTTTAAAAAAAGTTAAAATTGTATAATTTACAAACTGACCTGCATGGTTTAAACTGTAACTGCCAGTATAGCTGTAGCATACAATTTATTAGGTGTACTTAGTCAGTTAGGTATTTGTTCTAAATCTTTAAAAAGAGAGGCAACTGAATGTAAAGTGTTTTGTTTTTTTTTTCCCTGATATTTAGACAGAGTGCTCTGAAGTACTTTATTTTTGTCTGGCTTTCAGTGGCGCGTTTCCCTAGCAGCCCAGTAGCATCTCTCTTGGGCAGTGCCACTGGCCAGATGTCCCTCTTCCTTGGGTGGCACGCAAAAACCCACATAGTTAAATTATAGCTGTGTATTTTGGAGAGAGATAATGTAATGGTATGAATTCACAGCTGTTACACTAAGAATGTGTTCAAAATAGCAACAGTTAGCCTTAATCCTGACTGTAAGAGTTGAGCTGGCTCTGGCTTTTGGAGGCTGGGCTCTATTTTGAGCTGAGCTGTTTCCCCAGAATCCTCCTGTAGTTCAGCTACTGTCCCATCCCTCGGTCTGAGGGAATTCCTCTACCCTGTGCTATTTTTTTAGCATGCTGAACTACAATTGGGGATTTTTGTTTGCCAGGTGCCTCGTTGTAGGCGTCTCATGCTGCTTGAGGGATGGCCCAGCCCAGGTTGGCAGCCGGTGGCGGAGCCCCCTGAGGGGAAGGGGCCAGCCCTGGGTCTGGCTGTTGTGTGCCTTTTTTTGGGATGAGCAAAAAGGGGTGATGTTGGGGGGGGTGGTGATGTTATTTGGGGCACTCCAACATCACTGGGGGGGCAATGATACAGCAGAGGAGCAGGTGAGTGGGGGATGTGGGGTCATGTGGAGTCCCCCCAGAAAGAGGCGGGTCATGGCCCCAAGATGTCTGAAAGTTCATGGGGGGATTAAAAAGTATTAAAACCTGTAAATATGTGTTTGAGGCATTGAAATAGAAAAAAAAAACCCTCTCATTTTTATGTATATTGAAAAACTATTCATTTATGTATATAAAAGGAGTTCCAAATAAAAACTTGTATTCTAAAGATTCTATATTTTATAAGGGATTTTAGAATATAAAAAGATTTTTAAAAGATTTATTTATAAAGAGATATTAAAGTGTAAAAATATATATCTAAACAGATAGCTAGACTAATTAGATGTTCTATATAATGTGTTAATATGCGTCTGAATAGATCTAAGTCTAAAGATCGTCACCTCCCACATCCCCTTCCCTGTGTCATCACGTGTGTCATCGCATGTCAGTACTTGGGTCATCCAGCCTCCCCAGCCCCCCCAGCTCCCCCTTTTCCTCCAGGCCATCCTGTATCGTCACATGTTGTCACATGTTATCACATGCCATATGGCATCACGTCATTGTGTGTCACCTCCCGCATCCCATTCCTGTTCCATCACAGGTGTCATCATGACCCCTTCATTCCCAGTGGCATCACATGTGGCTGCCATCTCCCCTTGTCACTGCGTGTCACCTCTGTGTCATGACATGTCTCAGTGCATGTCCCCGTGACATCATGCATGATTTGGGCTGTCACTGCGTGTCACCGCCAGGGTGCCCTGCATCATCATGCATGCCATCGAGTGCCCTTGTGACATCACGTGTGGGACCTCCAAGGTCCCCCCCCCAGTGACGTCACATGTGTCATTGCATGTCATCATGTGTGTCATCTGCCACCACCATGTCATCACATATGTCATCATGTACCATGTCATCACGTGTCAGCCTGTGACACTCCCCACCCCGCCTGTTGCTACATGTCATTGCACATCCCCTCGCACCCTCAACAACCGCCTCCACCCGCATTGACCCAAACCAGCCCCAAAAGGGGGCGGGGGACGGGGTGGAAAGACCATTTGTCCACAGCAGGTCCAAAACACACCTGGTAAAAATGGACTGTTTTCTGACAAGGTGCTGTCCCAATGGTTTGGGGGGTTTTGAGGTGGTTTGGGGTGATTTGGGGCATTTTGGAGGATTTGGGGCAATTCTGGGGTCCCTGGGGCAGTTCTGGATTGCCTGGAGTGGTTTTGAGGGAGCAACTTGTGGGGTCCCCTGGGGCCGCTTTGGTATCTTTTCCATTATTTCCTTTTTTATTTTATTATTAATAGTTCATTAAAGTAGTTAAGTTCCTTCTAAATTCGTAAATGTCTATCTCTCTCCTTCCTCTCCTCGGAGCGAGGGGTAGGGGAGAGCAGAGTCATTGGCCAGTCTGGCCCAAACCGCGACACATACCAATAATCCATTTGTGCAAGGAGCATGTCCTCCAAGTGTTGATGCAGGAAGGTCAGTTCCTGCCGGTCAGACGTTCCCTGCAGTGGCCACCTTTCTGCTGGATTGCCCTCATGTAAGAAGTGGTCAGTCCTCTTGGCTTAATGTTACTAATCTCTTTTCCCTATTCCTTTGGTACTGTACATTTTACGCCAGTTTTCCAGTACTTTGTCTAAGGATGTCCCCTTTTCTATGCCAAAAGTATTTCCCATTCTAAACGGAATTTTGAATTTAAGACTCACCAGGTTTGGTGCCTCCTGCTGCTGAAGATTCCATGTGAATTCACCCGTTGGCGCTGATCAGATGTTTGAAGACCAAAGGTTCCAATGGTGGTTGCCTAGGGTCCCATCTGGGCTGCTAGACTGTTATGGATTTACGCATGCTGGCCACCGTAACAGGATCCAACCCTACGATCCCGCAGAAAATGCAAAGTCTTTGTGAAGGCTTCCAGTTCCTCTTCTATTAGTTCTCAGGTGACAGGTTGAGCTGGATGCCTCCGTAGAGGGACCCCTACCCCAGATCATGCCTCTCAGTTATACTCGTACCACCCAGCACTCGATCCCCAAGATCCCCACTTAATTCTGGTCTGTGGTCTCTTGAGTTCTTACTGGTTTTCACTGTTGCTGGGCTGGCCTTCTTCTGAAGTTACCTCATTCTCTTGGAACTGCCTCCTTGGTCCTTATCTTCTTCGTTCTGCTCGTATCTGTCAGATTCAGCTACTTCTTTGTTAGCAGCATTAGTTTTAACAAAAAGTTTACTCTCGGTCAGCTCTTGCAGCCTAAGGCTTCAACTACTTTAGCTACTAGTACTAGTGCTAAGCTACTACTGCTAAGCGAGACTGTTCAGAGACAAGAATACAGTTAATCGAATTTCTTCTATAACAGCAAGAGGGAATGGACAGCCAAGAGGTGCATTTGCTAGTGGGCTGATGCTCTTTGGCTCATCCACCTTCAGGCACCCTTGGCTGCACGGTCCTACCCCACAACAGGCTCCCTCTTTGGGGAGAAAGCGGTGGGTCAGCACCAAAGCCCCACTTCTCTGGCCTTGTTCCCACCACCCCCTTGGGTGAGGCCATCGCATCTGGCTGCTTCTTGCTGATGTTGGGAGCCCCCACGTCACTGTGGAGAGGAGATGGGAGATGGTGTGGGGAGGAGAGGGGAGACGTGGGGCCGGGGCTGGGGGAAGGGGTTCAGTGGGATGGGGAGTGGATGGAGCTGCCGTGGGGGAGGCTGGAACTCTAGAAGGGGCCTGGACATGGGGATGGGGGAGGCAGGAGTGGGCCACAAGTGGGATTTGTGCTGAGGAAGATGGACGGGGTGTGAGGAAGTGCTGGAGAGTGGGGGCGTGGGCAGAGGCTCCTCGCGGCCCCCAAGACGCTGCTGCAAGGGGTCTCGATGCCAAAGCAGGGGCAGTGTGGGCAGGAAGGAGGACAGAGGATGGGCAGGCAGAGGTGTCCGACCCAATGGGGACACAGCTGTGGAGTGCTCCCCTCCTTAGGTGTCCCAAGATCCCATCGCCCCAGACATCCTGGTGCAGCTGCTCAGTGTCCCTCGATCCCCTGTTGTCCTTGCAGGGTGCACTGGCGTACCATAAACGAGTGACATAAGGTCATGTCAGGTGACATCACTCTGACTCTGGTGTCACCATGCTGCCACATAGTCATGATGCCAGCTGCTGGCCACAATCAGGGCCACACTGCTGCCTCCCGTGCTGGGCATCTGCCCAGCACTGCTGTGTTGAGGACAGATCTTGGTGGCTGAACCCACCACCATCCGTGTCCTCGGGGTCCTGAGAAGCTGTGCCCTCATGCTGGGTCCCGAACTGGCTGGTGGACGGGCAAGTCCATGAGCAGCCGAGGGCCACAGCAAGGCTGCTCACTGTGGGCTGCTCAGCACCACCTTCCTCACTCTTCTCACTGGAGTGGACACCACACAAAGCACTGGCAAGCTTCACTGGTCTCTTACTGTAATGCCTGGTGCCAAAACACTTTTATTACTCACTGTACATCTGTTCCAAAGTATCAAATAAATCACTACAAGGTCAATTATTTTTGTGACTATTAACAGAAATGTGT
Organism: Dromas ardeola; assembly: GCA_013398915.1. Taxonomy (NCBI): domain Eukaryota; kingdom Metazoa; phylum Chordata; class Aves; order Charadriiformes; family Dromadidae; genus Dromas; species Dromas ardeola. The sequence continues at coordinate 4,708 of VYZM01018713.1, read as the reverse complement.
GCCCTTTCTTAGAGGTAAATCATTTCTCTCTTACAGCCAATGTCTTGCCCTTGTAAAGCTTTGTAAAGCTACAAAGAGAACCTCTATCCCGAGAGCAGAAACTGTCTTCAGCCGTTTCTGGGGACACGGATCGTCTTTCACTAATGAAGGATGAGCTTTTGTCCTTCACGCTGAGCCCTTAGTTAGAAGATGAGAAACACGGGCTCAGGTCTTGAGCCTCTCTCTTCTCTTGGACAGGTCACATCCATTTGCTGTGTGTCACTTTCCCCACTTGTAAAACGGAGCTGAGGATGCTGTGCTTTGCTCCTACAGTGCTGTGAGAGGTGAAGGAGGGACTGAGAGCTCCTGTAACAGGAAATATCCACTTGTAGAGCTGGGGCCTTGGAGATGGGCAAAAACAGAGGATGGAAACACAGTCAGGGTGTGCTGGTGGTCCTGGGGGACCTTTGCTGATTTTTGTTTGCCTGTTTGTTTGGCTTTCTGCATCTGGTATTAAGATGTTGGAAGTGGCTTTGACCTCCCTGTTAATTTCCTGGTAGACACAACAACTCTGTGGTCTTTGAATTTCTGCTCTTGAGTGTGTTACGTGGTGTGGGGAAGCACGTGCCCCCTGGAGGTATGTTACATGGTGCCCTGAAGCTGTAGCCCAGGCAGCTCTGGTTGTATTTTCCTGCCCTGCTGTTCTCACTGATTTCCCGTGGATGATGCATGATCCATATGAACTGTAGGAATGCTGACTTCCAGGCCTCCGCACATCCCCAGACACAAACAGGGGAGCAGGCGTGAGGATGCTGGTTATTTCTCTCTGGCCTTCCCTTGCTCATCCCTGTGGGACAGCTCAGATTCTAGTCCAGCAACTTACTTTGCTTAAAGCAGATTTTGCCCAACTTATAGAAAAGTGGTCACAGCTCCTGGACTTGCTTTGAGTTTAGGCTCCAATGTCTGGTATTCAAATGGCTTTCAAATATTTCTGAAGTTGTGCCATGTCCCTTCAGAGTCTGGCAGTTATATTAATGTAATTATCCCCACCAGGTCTTCTGTAACCAGCAGCCAGAGCTTGACTGGGTTAGATAGCAGTGTGAAGGGACAGAGCTTTCGCCTCCATTAGCAGCAGTCAAGATCAAGTGGAAAGCAATATAATTGCCCTCTCCTTCTGGGGAGTCAGGGCTGTGCAAGGTGGGATCTGCATGTCCTACAGCATTGCTTCGAAGCTGAGGGCTGCAAGCCAAATCATTAATTCTTCTCCTGCCTTTGCTGAAAAAATCCAGTCATATGAAGGGGGGACCGGCTGACAGAGGACCCAGCTACAAAATGAAAGAAAGCAAAACTGTAGTATTTTGGACACTTCTCTGATGCCAATGATAGCACAGTAAGATGCAGTAAGCCTTGGTGAATGCTGCTCACGTTTGGCTGCTCTCCTGACCTGTACTTTTGCATCACGAGGAAGCAGCACAAAAGACAATATTTCAGGGAGCAAAGATCCAGTGTTTTCATGAGTGCGCAAGCAGCTGGATGACTCCTTTACAGGCCAGAAGCACCATACGCGTGACAGGGGACTGGACGGTTACCTTACTGTAATGCCAGATAAAAACAGGGTGGCAGGCAGAAACGATGGCGCCAAACAGTAATGGAAAAAAAAAAATCCACCAAATTTTCAAATGAGGCTGGAGACTTGCATGCCTCAGGGCTCAGTTAGATAGACCTTGACAGAGCTGATATTTGGCAGAAGTCAGCCCATATCTCTACCAACCAGACAGTCTTGCATCCTCCCTGTTTAGCCACAGTCATTTCTGAAACCACAAGTCACTCCTGAAAGTTGGAGCCAGGAAAGCCAAATAGCTTTTTCAAAGTGTGGGGCAAGCTTTAGCCATTTCCATGCACAAAGCTGAGTCAGTTAAGTCTATATGGATAACAGATGTGAAAAAACCACCTTTTCTGCTCTTGGCATGTAAGGAAAGAGGTGGCCAATCCTTCCTACATGTTCATTAGTAAAAGTATTCCGCAACTTTGTCACCTCCTCTAACTCCTACCTATCCGCCACCAGCAGTTCTCCAAACCACTTGCCTCACTGAGCTATGTGAGTGAGCTGTAGCTGGTCAGGTAAGCTAGCTGGTGGTCCGGGTCCGGGCTACTGCACAAGAACTTGCAGTGTAGGTACTTTTGCCTGATGCAATTGAATATACAGCCTCATGAATATTCAGGCAGGTGATTTGAAAAATTAATCTTTCATGTGCACTTTGGTGCTCACCTGAACGTGCTTGGGAAGCAGATAGCAAAGGGGACCTAGCACTGCACACTCCTCAGCACCATTAGATATCTAAGTATTTCCTCCAGGAATGAGAGCCACTGGGAAGTAATGTCACTTATCCTCTCACTGTGAGGCTGCCTGCTGACAGCATCCTGGGACGGTCCCATCCCAGCACTGTGTGCAGCTGCTTCTCTGCCCAGGGACAGCACTGCCATCGTGGGGGCTCAATCCCCTGACACCAAATCCTCCCATGCAAGGAGTGGAGACCCACCAGCACCTGCCTGGAAGATGCAGCTCTTGGAGCATTGTTGGCCCTGCCCAGGACTCGCTGTCCACAAATTCACTTGAACCAGGAAAATCCTCATGCTTCCAGAGCTCCTGGACAAAGGGGAGGCTTCAGCTTCGTGTCTGCACATGTCTCGTTATCGAGGAGCTGCTGTGCCCGCCAGAAAAGGGCTGCGTTTTTCTGGACCGTCTGCCTGTGTCACCCAGGGAGGGCAAATTAAGGCATAGACTTAGTTACAGTATTCAGCCAAAGTGGAGAGCATGTAAACAGTCACAGTTCTAATCAGTCAAATTGCTTCAGAGGCAGCAGAGTTTTCCCCAGGAACTTCTGCTCCATTGCAGATCAGCTGAGCCAGCGAGCGCATCCCCAGGAGATGCAGGGAGAGCTGAGGAGATGCGGGACGGCCTCTCCCCCGAGCACGTCCGGCACCGGGAGGGGTTCTTGCGGGGTTCTCCCCTCTCTGCTGCTCAATGTGGAGAAGTGCTGGCCCTGGGGAATCTGTGTGGTCCATGTAACTCTCCCCTCTCCCACAAGGGTATGAAGGGGATTTAACTCAAGGGAACTTGTGTAGAGAAAAAGGAAGTAGTAAAATGTCAGCATGCTGGGTGAATCAGCAGCGGATAACCCTGGACTGCCTTTGCAGCAATGGTCCAACCCTGCTCCCACATCTGTGTGCAGTTTCCAAGGTGACTGGTCCCTGCCCTACTGCCCGGGTTGTGCTCTGCAGCTCTTGCCAGGATTTTCGGTGAGTTTGGCCTTTGGTTTCTGCTCCATAAAATATGTTCCCTTAGCATGACATTTCCAGCCTGTCACTGCCAAAGGGGCAGCCCTGTTCAGCATCCGTCACCAGGCACCACAGGGCTGGGTCTATATTCCTGCTCACAGCAGTCGTAACACAACCAGCTTTCGCAGCTGCAATACTGTTGTGAGTGCAGAGCTGTTGGCTGTCCCACACAGCGTGTCCTGATGGCAATCCACGTCTGCAGGAACTCGGGTAACGTAAAACTATTGCCTTGTGTTTGCTGCAAAAAAACCCCAAAACTTAACTGGGAAAAAAACTTAGCAGCCCCAGAGGCTGCTCCAGGGAAGCTGCCTGAGCAGATTTGTGTATGTTGGAGGCAGGTAAATGCCCAGTAACTCCCTGGGACTCCTCCCAGGCATCTCCAGGAGGGTTTTGTCCTCCTGCAGTAGGGAGACAAAAGGAATCATACAATAGTTTGGGTTAGGGACCTTCAAAGATCTAGTCTACTCCACCCTGTCCCCCCACCTCCGCCATCAGCAGGGACGCCTTCCACTAGACCAGGCTGCTCAAAGCCCCCTCCAACCTGACTTTGAGCACTTCTAATGATGGGGCATCCACAGCTTCTCTGGGCAATCTGCTCCAGTGTCTCAGCACCCTCACTGTAAAACATTTCTTCCTTCTGTCCAACCTAGACCTACCCTCTTTCACCTTGATCCCCTTGCCCCATCTCCTGTCACTATAGCCGCCGGTAAAAAGACTCTCTGCACCTTTCTTATCAGCCCCCTTCAAATACTGAAAGGCCGCAGTAAGGTCTCCCTGGAGCTTTCTCTTCTCCAGGCTGAACACCACCAACTGTCTCAGCCTTTCTGCTCAGGCGAGCTTNCCTTTCTGCTCAGGAGAGCTTTTCCAGCCCCGGGATCACTTTTGTGGCCTCCTCTGGACCCGCTCCAACAGGTCCATGTCTTTCTTGTGCTTGTGACCCCAGAGCTGGACTCAGTGCTCCAGGTGGGGTCACAGGAGAATGCAGAAGAGGGGCAGAATCACCTCCCTCAACCTGCTGGCCACGCTTAGTAGAACCACAGAACCACAGAATGGCAGGGGTTGGAGGGGACCTTCAGAGATCATCTAGTCCAACCTCCTGCCAAAGCAGGGTCACCTAGAGTAGGCTGGACAGGAATGTGTCCAGGTGGGTCTGGAATATCCCCAGAGAAGGAGACTCCACC
>VYZM01018712.1:15009-27562 GCA_013398915.1 Dromas ardeola | reverse complement strand
GAAGAAATGCAAGGTGTAGCAAATCTACAGTTATATCCACCTGTGTATTTTGACAGCACTGGACATGTGTTCATTTCTCAGAGCAAAACAGAGGGGGCAGGGGGAAAGTGAGTGACTGCAGTTCAGGAATCTGAGGAAGATGTTTACCTACTGTTTTACTCTCCAAAGAAAATATATGAAAAGTAGACTTACTAAAAACTGAATTCTAACTGGAATGAAAAGTGACACAGAGTGATGGAAGTTGCATGACATCTCTACAGTAAAAGCAAAGATTGGTTTTGTACCTTAAGCAGAGATTTAGTGGTGGTGGTATTTATGGAAAGAATGCAATTTTGCTAAGGGACAACACTTTCTCATGGAAATTCCTGAGGATTTACTAGTATATGTGTAACTAATTTAACTCATACTGATTAATGGAGTCATAAAATCCGTCCAAGATGAAAACACACAAAAGAGTGGAAGAAAATTATAATCCAATCTATTTCTTTCCACATGAAATTAAATGTACATGTGTCAATGTAGTGTTTCTTTGTACAATAATTAAATGAAAATATTTACAATTTAAAGATTGAATCTTTTAAGACTTTTTATGTAAAATAAGAACAAAGCGTCACAAGGTTTTCCATAATTCATCATCCATCATTATTTACATTCTATTAACTACTCTAATAAAAATTCTGCATACATAAATTGGTAGTATGAAGGAACAGGAAAAAAATCAGATTTTTCTTAAGGTTCTGACATGCTCTCCAGAGAAAACTTTGTTTTGAAAAGTATATTTCACCTTCCCTTAAGAATTTATTCATTTGAGAATGCTTGGAGTGCTATAGTTACTGCTGAATTACATGCTTGGTATTTGTCTTAAAAATCCCTGTTTTTTCAACTGGAATATTTATTTCTACCATATACTATTATTATGAGTACTGGATAGTTCCTTCCTATAAAGTTATATACAGAGAATGTGAATAAAAACTTGTTTATAGCCTGCAGGAGTTCAGCAAGTTTTTTTGAGAGGGAAGAATAACAGTTCCTTCTGGCCCAAGAAGACCACCGTGTTTTGCAGTAGGTACAGTAAGTCAAGCTAATAGACAAACGTCTACTGGAGTAACGTCTTTCTAAATGCACCTGTCCTATGGGAATGGATACAGTGTTTTCTCACGGTTTGTCTCATGTTCTTCCAGAGATACTTAGGATTGATTTGTTTTGGAAATTCTACACAAAACTTAAACTTTACAATAAAATTGCAAGATCCGCTTGCTTACGTGAGTTATTTTGAAAGTTGCCTCAGTTACTTTGTTAAAATGCATGTTAGAATGAATATTTGAGAGACAAAAATATGTTTACCATTACATAAAAATCCAAATAGGAAGCTTATTTACACTCTGCAGAGGGAACAGCAAGCCTTTATTTCTATTTTATTTAAATTTAAAAAATATCTCCTCTCTTAAATCAGAATAATAATCCTTTATTTTATTTGTCTAATAATTTAATTTTTTATTATTATTATTCCAGCTGGTTTTGATTTCCTAACTTGGGAGTGGTTTCGCTAATGACACTGTTCCCTTAAGGCTAGTATTTTACTGTTTAAAAATAATTGCAGCAATTAGCCATATAACACTGATTTTAATATCTGAAGATGTTTTCACTTAAGTCTATGAAGAAGAGAGAGCAGAAAGATGTTGCAGTGCAGGAATAAGATTCTGTTATCACGCCTGGGAGTTACTTGATTTCTGCTCTTAAGCACAACACTTCCATTTATCTTTGTCTTGTCTTGGGCTTACAGTAGAATGGAGATATTTGAGAAGAGTTGGTTTTGGTTTTTTTTAGTGCTTCAGATCTTTATTAAATTATTCCATTTATCCAATATATCTAAGTCCTTTTACAGATTTGGATTTGAACTAATGTGGTTGAGGGTTTTTTTTTTAAATCAGAGAGATTCTCAATACACCACTAAACACATATCCTTTCCCCCTTTCCAGTAAGAAAATATTTCAAAGTAATAGTGTAAAGTAGTGTACATTGTACTCTGAAAAGGTAGGAAAATAATTTTCATTACTTGAATTCACAGTACTTAACTACTAATGGAAAAATTAAATTAGCCTATTAATACACAAGCTGGCATTGCCAGGACATAGCTACCAATATTTATGGAACATTTCTTGGGTTTTTGGGATTTTTTTAATGGAAAAATATCAGTTCTCCAATTTGTGAAAGAAAGTACATAATGCATAACTTTTTTATAAAATTACTCAAATGGAATTCAGAATCTTATATTCAGAATAGTCTGACTTAATACTTTGTTTTCTGCTTGGAACCTCAATGCATTTGTAAACGTGAATTGCAGGACCAAGATATAACTCATTGTAATATTTACACTAAAAACTACACAAGGTAAAATGAATCTATTTCTAAAAAACAACCAATTATGTTTTTCAGAATCAGCAACAAGGAATATGGCAAATTCTTAGAGATAATAATTCTACTGATTCTAAATTAGCATCTTTTAAAAAATAATGAAACCCATTCTTATTTCCTCCTAATATTTCTTGATATATGTCTGGTACAATAGTGAGAATAGTATTTTTTGCTTATTTGTCTACATTTCTTTAAAACACAAATAATAAAATAGTACAGCTATAGTACGTAGTTACTTGAACAGAAGCAAATTGCTTGTTCCATAAAATTCTTTAAGATTCTGAGATCTATGCCTCTTAAAAGCTTTCCTAACAATGGATTTATGCTTTGGAAGACATTTTATTGTATAGCGAACTTACTACTTACAATTTATATTTTACTGTATATTTAACTCATCCTGCTTTAGACTATCATTGGTAATAAAATTTTCTCAATAAATTTATATAGGATCCTAACAGCAAAAACATAATTATACAGTAACAGAGGAAACCCATATTCCCAACAAAGTCCTTTGGCAAATCATGTACAGAGTGCTTTACTTTATTTCCCTATTCATCAATTTTATTCACAATAATCAAAATCTAGGTCATTGTAAGATATTTGCCTAAGGATAAATTCTTTTATTTCCTATCTTTTATGAAGATCTTTAATTCAGTATTCTCAGCCTCCAGAAATCTGAATTAAATGCCCAGCATCCTGTGACCTGTATTTATGTTCAACAGAATATTTCACTGCATTATGAAACACTATTTTTATTCATACACTGGTGAAATGCTGGTATAAAAATACAGAAATTTTAACTCATTTTTTGTTTACTTAAAATCAGATTCACTAGACTCCATGCCTTCAGGCAGTTGCTCTCCCCCTCCCCACCTCTGAACTTCATATTTGTTCATACCATAAAGTTTTTAGAATTTTCCTCTTTTTGTAAATGCAGACTTTTCTGTAGAACACGTCAAACTAGTTATGAGTAGTTCCTGGAAAAATCTGTCATATAGTAACTGCCTACACTCAACTACATTCTCTGACCCTTGCTAGATTCTTGACAACACAAACATACACAGATTGTGCAGAACCTCCAATAGCTCTTTTGCCTGTGCCTATGATACTTGACCCTGCTAACCTGCAGTCAATGAGATTTGTGATTAAGGATTTCCAGGAACCAAGCTTTATTCTTTTCTATTCAGAAAACAAAAAATGCTTCCTCCCGTATTAAGCAATTTATGCTATTTTGATCTTTAATATCAGGTAGTTAAGTAACTCCAAAGATTGTTTTGAAGACATAAAGGGGACAAAATGAGAAAATAAACCAATTTCATTTGATAGCTTGGTGTCTGCTCTTAAGCTGGTTCTGTTCTTAGATATTCCAAATCACAATATTATTATTTCTTTAGGAATTACTTACCAGCATATATGAACAAATCAAACTTTTAAAACATGCAAGGCACATTCAGAGCAGGATAAAAAATCAGAATCACGATGTTACCTATTTCTTTTGGAGAGAAACCTTTTTCCACTGTACATTAAATGTGAAAAATCTTTCAGAAGAATAGTTATATCCTATAAAATTGAGAAAAATACATTATTTACATGATAATTTAAATTTCTCTTTTTAAAGGCAGAGGTTCAATGCCTGTCTTAGACAAGAAAATCAGAAACACAGAAGAGCTCTTAGATCATCTTCCCCATAAAACACAAATTATTCTTTCTGGAAAACTCCTGATTGCTAAAGACTTCATTTCAAAGCCTGTTTTACAGTGTTAGAAAGTGCTAAGAAAAGCTTCTTAATAACCAGGTTAAATTTTCTTACTCTCTGTGTCAATTTTCTGTTTTTTCTCTGTTAGTGTTACTGTCACCTTAAACAGCTCGCATGGGAGAAACACAATATACTAGAAATTTCCCTTTAGAAAAGTTACTTTAGAGTATAGAGTGGTCAACAGATCTTGGACTTATCCTCACGGACAGGTAAGTCTGTTCAGTGTTGATCTGGCATGGCTGTATGCCAAGATGGCAAGGAAGAGACTGTATTGATTACACATTTCAGAGGATTTTCCTTTCAGCAGAAAAAGGGCAAGAGAATCACCCTTTCTTCCTGTGTCCATAGTGAAGCTGAACATTTTTTAATAGGTCCAATTTAAAGTATATCAACACCTATATTCTTATTTTGATTAAAGGTCAGGGTTCACCTTCATTAAACTTTGGCAAGGTTTTAATGAAAAGAAGACATCAGCTTTCTCTCCTGTTTGACCATGACAGGCGAAAAGCAATGGAATAAACTTATATGGCCCAGAGAAGTCAGGCTTACGAGAAATACGAAGTCTGGTATTTCTCAGTAGCACTGCAATGGCTTTGCCTACCCTGATAGAGCAATTAGCTAAGAGGAGCAGGGAGTGTTATTTTCTATGTAAAGGAAAAAGATCCACGTAGTATAATTGAAATAGTTTTAAAGGCTTTTTTAAAAAAGCACATACTTAATTTATAATTTGTACTCTGATCTGAAACAGTTCAGATTCAGCAGCTGCAGAAACAAACACAATTCTAACATAAGCAAGGGTGTTTTGAACAACATTCATCAACGTGATCTACTCCATTATTTAATCGCTGTTGGGGAGCTGTATGATGCCTACACAAAGCTTATTTTTATAACAGTTTTAAGGTCAGATTCAGTACTGTTTACATGTAATTTTGTGCCCAGGTTACTTCAACAGACTTAAATGTCTGTCAGGCTCAAACAATTCACTGAATTAGGCCTTTGTTTTTAAGGCACCTGAGTGGAAAACTCCAAGGAATAGACATCTTTGCATTAGGTGATTACAACTGAAAGGATGGAGCAGTGAGAGATTGAACAGCCTGCTATCATTCTGCAAAACATTCCACTCCAAAGACATTTTAGGAGAAAACAGGAAAACAGCCTTCCCTTCCATATAAAGATGCTGGAGCCAAAAAGATGTTTGAAAGCTATGGTGGGATTAATATTTTTACTTTTTTTTTAACAAGCAAGGACTACAAATTGCAGCATTGGGGGTCCAAATCCTAGTGAACTCAGTGAGAAACAGAAAAAATACATGAATTGCTGAGGGAGTTCAGAGAAAGGACAATCTGAACTGCAAAACCCATGGGAAATCTCAGCACGCACATTATTAGAGGCCAGAAGCCCTTAACGGGACTGTATCTATTTCTTCTTTTTAAAAATGTGACTGCACAGTGTGTCTGGGATAGAGATCAAACTACAACCAAAGTGGTAAACTGTAGAACTTGCAACAACGAAGTTTTCACCAGTTAATGAATGAAAATATTAATGCACATCTTTACAGAAATGTAAACCATACATGAATGATTTGCACACCTAATATAAAGAGGGACCACATTTTAAGGGATTGTTCTTGGTTCTGTTTAAGCTAAGAGCTAAATACCAGTTAATTTCAGTAACAGTAGATTTACCCCAAAAGGAAAAAAAAAAATCTTGAACTTGTCTAGTTAGTGGAACTTGAATCCACATTTTGTCACCAAAACCTGATGTGCTTTTTCGAGAACCTTGGCAATGGACCACACCAGTGTTTTAGACAACCACAATGACTTCAAGTTTAAACATTTAGGGATGCAAACATTAAAATATGTGGTCTTTTTGTAAAAAATATTGAAATTTGTGCTGGGCACCTAAAATTAAAAGAAATCTAAAAGTATGCATAAATTCCTTCTATCTTGCTATATTACATTACAGTTGGGCATTTGAATATGGTTACTCTAGAGAGTTAAAACTGAACAAATACTTCTACATTGCATATTTAAAAATTAGTCTTTCACTAGATGACCCACAGTGTTTCCCAGTAGTATAACTGATATAGAAGATATACATCTTGCTAGTCCCATATCTGTATGAACAATAAAGTTGCACAAGGAATAAGAGACAGATCAGTTTCTTTGTGCAGAAGCTGGAGGGACTCAAAAGCAGGTGAGTTCAAGGTAAAGCACATAAGCTGAAGTGAATACATCACAGAAATAAGTATTGACAGAAGAAACAGGGTTAAGATTGGCTATAAATACTCTGAGGATGGTAAAAAGAAACATCTAAAAAGAACTTACCTATAGTAATACTTATGTTATGCCAACAGACCGGTCATACATACTTATCTTTTCAGTATTAGTGGATGCTGAGACTGAGAAGTGGCCGGTTGCAGATAGTAGTGTGAAAAGCTACCAAAAAACCAGGAAGGGAAATAGGTAAATGTTCTTTTTAGTTGTGGGGATATGAAAGAATGAGAAATGAGTGATTATGGCCCCAAAAGAAAATAGCCCTCTGATGCTTTGCACTGTAGGAAAATAAAGACAAAAAAAAAAATTTAAAAAATTAACTACATAGATGATGACCTGATCATCACATATTCTTGAAATCTGTCTGTTTTCCGTACCTTTAGCGTAAATGCTTTCAAATGAAGGAGATGTGTTTTTATGAGTCTATCCCATACCTAGCTGAACTGTGCCTCATTCCTGATCTGGTGTNGGGAGGGGAAGGGAGGGGAGGGAAGAGGAGGGAAGGGAGGGAAGGGGAGGGAATAGCTTCCATTGGAAGGGACCTGCAATGATCATCTAGTCTAGCTGCCTGACCACTTCAGGGCTCACAAAAAGTTAAAGCATATTATGAAGGGCATTGTCCAAATGCCTCTTGTAAGGTTCTGACACACTCAGGATATTGACTACACCTCTAGGAAGCCTGTTCCATTGCATGAACACCTTCTTGTAAAGAAATGCTTCCTAATATGAAGTCTGAATCTCCCCTGATGCAGCTTTGAACCACTCTCATACATCCCATCACCAGATCCCAGGGAGATCAGCACTTCTCTCTCCTCTTCCCCTCCTCAGAAAGCTGTAGGGAGCAATGTGGTTGCCCCTCAGCGTCCTTCTCTCCAAACTAGACAAACCCAGAGTCCTCAGCTGCTCCTCATAAGACATGCCTTCCAGCCCTTTCACCAGCTTTGTTGCCGTCCTCTGGACATGTTCAAGGACCTTAACATCCTTCTTAAATTGTAAGCCCAGAACTGCACACAATACTCAAGGCGAGGCTGCACCATTGCTAAATACAGTGGGATAATCACCTCCCTTGACCAGCTGGTTGTGCTGTGTTTGGTGCACCCCAGGATGTGGTTTGCCCTCTTGGCTGCCAGGGCACACTGCTGACATATTGAGCCTGCTGTCAACCAGCACCCCCAGATCCTTTTCTGTGGGACTGCTCTCCAGCCGCTCATCTCCCAATTTATGCCGGTGCTTGGTGTTCCTGCAACCCGGGTACATAATTTGGCATTTGTTCTTGTTAAATTTCATCCAACTGATAATTACCCAATGCTCCAAATTATCTAGATCCCTCTGCAAGGCCTCTTGTGCCTCAAGAGAGTGAACAGCACCTCCCAGTTTGGTATTATAAGCAAACTTTCTAATGGTTCGTTCAACTCCTGCATCCAGATCATTGATAAACCTGTTGAACAAAACAGGTCCTAGAATTGAACCCTGAATATCTCCTGGGAACCCAGAAAGAATAAAAATCAGTATCATTTAGCCATTGACAATACAAGCTGAAAACATGTTAAACAAAAAGAGAATTCTTAATGGACATATAGACTATTTTGCTACAAAGAACACACAAGGAGGTGGAAGAAAAGGCAAGGGAAACTCCAGAGGACCAACTTCAGCAGAAGGAGACAGCAAGCCTGCTCTTTGTGGCAGCATCTTTCAGCTTGCGGTCATTGTCCCTCACCACAGGAGGGAAGAACACAAGGGAGTACATGGACAAAAGGGAAAATGCCAGATGTAATATAAAAGGAACTCAGAAAAGCATTTGATGCAGTGCCTGAGGAAATCTGGCTTCAAAGAATAAGTTGTAGTCCTTTGGATGTAAACCAATCTTCTCTGGACTGAAAATTGCCTGAAGGACAAGACAGTAGAGCACAAGAGAAATATAAGCGGTTGTGCTGCCTGGCCTATGAAAGTAGTACATTATCTAACGTCTCTTATGCTATTAAATTAGGAATTGCAGTTACAGGAAGAGAAATAATACCAAAGAAAGGAGAAGCAGAGGTAGAAAATGTCAAACATTGAAAAAGGCCACACAGAAATATATTCTGAAGTGCATCTACTCTAAAAGCATTAATTAAAATTGACCATTGCACACCATTGTACTGATATGTGTTTTCAGCAGTGTATGATGCCAAAATTTTCTTTCGACATCATGTCACAGGCAAGTGGTATACCGACCTTTTTTTCTGCAGGTGAATGACGAAGGCAAAGAAACTTACTACTTGAGCTCTCATCCAAATCAAGTATGTATCAAGCACAGTCTCTACAGAAAGATGGAGATGATGCAAAAAAAACCCCAAACCAAAACAACAAAAACAAACAAACAAACAAACAAAACAACAAAAAAACCCCAAAGCATGCAGAACAGTTATCTTCAGTATATTCAAAAGTAATGTATTGGTGGGCACGACAAGTAAAAAGTAAAGACCAGATTAGGAAATAGCAGGCAGCCACCACCTCACATGATACATTCTATTTGATTAAAGTACACAAAATTTGACCAAAAAGAGTTTGTTGAAAGAAAATGACAAATAGAATATGCTCTGCCTCCCTGGAAACAGTAAATCAGAATACAGTATGCTCAGTCAGTCCTGGGAGATATGGTCCCAAATCAATGTAATACTTGCAGAACTCTACAATAGTCTGTAAAGAGACACTGTTAATCCTGGTATCTACATATTGAAGCTAATTTATTTTATTACCTTCCATTTGGGCCTACTTAACTCACAAAATTGTTCCAGATTAAGGTTGTGATTTTTCACTGATTTAACAAAACCAATGTAAAATTGACAGCAACTATGTTTAATGTTTTGTGTAGGATTTACTTCCTCAAAAAGTTTACAAGCACATGTGAAACAGATGTAGCCAATTTAAACCATGAGAAAACCAACTTGTTTCTCGCATTGCTTCTGTTACCTAAACAAGTTCTGTCCAATCTCCTTCAGCTGGACAATTTCAATGTGAATTTTACAGTGTTCTCAAGCAAACAGAACTGTGCCTGTATTGTAAGAAATAATTGTTAGTAGTTAAAACTCTGTCTCATTAAAATCAATGTTTGTCAAATACTACTCAAAAATTAAATTTTTAATGAAGAATTCACGAGTATCTCCATATCAGATGTCAGCTGATGCCATTCTCATTCTCTATATTTAACTTACAAAACGTAATACTAAGATTAAGGTCAGACCAGCATTTTAAAGCACTTTCATATGAAATTGACATTCTAGAAACTTGTTTGTGGATTGGAAGAAAGTAATCTGTTTCCACACACAAATCTAAACGCATTTCTCCTGTAATTATTTTGTTCATTTGGGCTAAATTCTTTCCTATAACTCTGGTTAACTGTTCTTTAAGTGCTGAAATGAAAGATGCAATTTCATGTCACATCTAAGCTGATCTTAGAATTTTTTCCCAAAGTTAAGCTACTGGAAAACTTACCTTAGTGAGAAGAGGGCTCAGATGAGTGCCAATTCACAGAGGAGGAGACAGATACAGAAAAACGTCTCTTGGGGACTACAAATGATATTATTGTTCTAGCTGTAACATCAAGCCAATACTGCATGTAGTCTTGAGTCCTTTTAAAGGACAAGACTCACATAAGCATGAATGCCCCCTGGCTCTGGCTCATGGATGTTCTTATGAAGAAAGCACTGGTCATGATTGGTGAGTTTGGTCCTATAATATTGAGACTGCTCCTTCAGTACAGCATAGATATTGCAAAAGAGCTATCTATGTTATAACTATTTGCCACCATCCGCATGCTCAGGAAGATTGGTGGGTTTTTTTCCTGAATAATAACAGCAAGCTATACAAAGAAGAATACTCACTACAGAAATTTGCGGACATTCTCTTTACTTTATGACTTATTACTATAAAGTTCTTATTTTTCCTCTTCATTGTAGTAAATGCCTTTTTTGAAGGGTAAGATCAGGTCGTATAGCCAGCTGATTACAACATAGAGTTGAGGTAAACGCTTTGTAGCTATAACTTATGCATAGGAAACGACAGTCACATTGCAGCTCCGGTTCCTTCAAGCAATGGAAAGCACCATTTCCATGGATGCAGAAGTACATCTGCAAATTTTAAGAGGGTGTTTCAGAGTAACGTTGTTGTGATAAAATCAGAAACACATTTTCAGCATGTATTACCCTTTTCAAACATTGTAACTTCAGTCTTCCATTTTACACCAGATTTATAACTAAGGGATACTCTACAAAATTTCTTTTGAGTGCAGGTCCAAAAGCAGGTTTCACTGTTATGCTTAGGTTGAAGAAAATCAGTGCAAACACTGCCTGTCATATTTGACTGCATGAGTAAATCCTTGCTGCTTTTCTTTAAATGATAAAGCAGCTTTATAATAATATTTGCTTTTAACATCCCACCTTCGTCAGGTTTTATTTTAATTGCTTCATTAAAATATTTCAAAGTCCATCTGAGAATTCTTTCAGAGAAAACTGATTCATTTCCCTTCTGATTTCCTGTCATGCAAGTGAATTATGTAAATGGAATGAAAAAGTAATTGACTGTGAAGCTGCAAACTGGTGGGAATTTGTGGAGAACACAGACTGGGAACATCTGAGGGACATGAAAGTAATAGTGAATGCACAGGTAAACAGAGATGAGGAATAAAGACAGGGTTGGATTCCCATTAATGGGTTAATCTTCAGAGTTTACTTTGCATTTATACAACTTCTATGTTTGGCAAGGAGGGACAAAATTCAGGGAACTTTAATCAAGAGAACAAAAATAAATCATTTTCTGCTTAATTAAAAAAAAAAAAGTAATGTTTAATTATCCATATTTATTTACCTTTCCGAAAAACAACTTCTAATCATTAACTGCAGTAAATACTAACATTATTTACAATGTCTTCAAATACAGTTGATTTATCTGATTTAATAAAATGACAAACAAATAAAAAGTAGTCCTAGTATGCTGGAAAAGGTCTGCTTCTGAAAGATGGTTAAGGACTGTGTTTTTACAAACCATTCAGAATCAACTATCAGTATATAAATAAGGGGGTAGTAACTGGTAACCAGTGAACAATTTGAGGCAGTAACTGTTACCCAGCCAGCCTGAAATGAATATTCTTAGATTCCAAACACTCACCTAAAACTCAATTTTGATTGGAAAACCTATTTGCATTTTGGATGGTAGAGCTGAAACCATACTAGCATAGAGTTTTAGTCAGAAAAAGAATAATTTTATTCTTGTTTGCAAATAAAATGGTGTCATATAAATCTGATGTGCCAGATACATATTGAAATATGTGGGGTTATTTGAGGGATTGCAAAAATATACACAGATTTAGGACAAATAGTTTTTTTTTTTTCTAATTTCTTTTCTGTCCTATTAATAGAAGTGAAGCTTAAACTACTGAATCACCATGCCTTATTGTTTAATCCATTTAGATGGTGCACATAATGAATCCATTTAGAATGTGCACTTAAATTGTATATATATAAAAGATTATGGAATTGCTGTTTCTTCTTCTTATCTACATTTTTCTTCTTTTCATTCCCATTGACTCGACAATAACTCAAAATGTCAAACCATTGCTCACTTAAGGATTTTGTTGATTTGTTTAGTCATAGTAAAACTTTTGCAAAAATTTGATATTTATATTGTTCTCTGAGAATGGTTTGGCATGGATTTTGTTTAATCCGGTTAACAGAGAAATTCCAGTCATAAGTTCTCCACTGAGAAAGTTCTGCCTAAAGGAATTTGCTAAAAAAGTAAGTTTTTATATAAGACTAGTTTGTTTTAATAAATGCAAACCTGAGATCTACTGTTCCTTACTGATTGTGCTGTAGCCTCTGGATAAGCTTTGAGGGATTACTAATAAAATTGATATGCTATGTAGTCATGTAACCCACATATACAGTTACAAATGGACACTGTTTTATGTCCTGTCTCATAACTGATTTCATGATCAGTTTTCTATTCTGAGACCAACATGACAACCATTTTTCCTAAAAGCAAACTAATTCAGATTGACCCAGTGAATTCAGTAAAGGCCTTTATACAATACGTAGAGCTAGTTAAGGAAAATGAAAAAAAAAAAAAAAAA
>VYZM01018712.1:0-14971 GCA_013398915.1 Dromas ardeola | reverse complement strand
AAAAAAAAACCAAACCAAACCAAAACGAAAAAAATCTTTCATTCTAAGATTCCAACCCTGGTTTTGTGTTTTATCACTTTAATAGCTAAACAATCTGCAGATGTGATAGTCCTTACTAAAGGGACTGAGATACTCAGTTATGCTATTTCTTGCTTGTTCTTTCACTGACCCTACAGGAGATCAATTACTTGTGGTACGACTGCATGAAATAAACCGGAGCTTGTTTACAGTCTAGCGATTAAATGCATTTTTAGGAAGCAAGGACTGGATTTCTAACTTGTGCTTGGCGTCGCATCTGACCTCTTACTGACAGGGACACAACTCAACTTACAGAGCTGTTACATGCATGGTGACAGGAACACTATTTCCACCTGACCATTTCAGTAGGTACTAAACACGACACATGTTAAATGTTTTGCATGTGCCCATGCCTTTATAAGCATCAGGCATAAGGACCCCTTGCTTTGCAAGTTGTAGTGGTGGCAGGAATGAGAATGGCTCCAAGGGACATCATGAACTTGATGCAGATGCAGATGACAGAGCAGAACTTTAGATTCTTTAAAGGTCTCATGACCAAAATTTGTGTCTTGGTCATCTAAATGATAAGTTCTGGAGTCTACGTCACATACTGTGGCATGTAAGTGCCACCTAATTTTCAGTTCATGTGGCTTCATCCTTATTCTCAAGGCAGAGTGGAAAAGTCAAGTCTATGCTATTCAGTTGATGTTACAGTAATAAATTTTTATGTTAAATGGGACATATCCAATGGAATTAAAACAAACACACACATGAGCTTTTCATTTCCAGTTTTGGGAGTATTTTAATTGTAATTCTAATTTTATTGGTAAATTTATTATATAATACACACTTGTCAGTGTTTTTCTCTCCAAAGCATCAGACATTACCTGGTAAATATGTTTCCCCATCTAAAATTAGGACCTCTAATTATAGGATCTACATCTTTGATGAGAAAAGGTCTTTTTAACTGAGTGCTCATTATGATTAATTTATTCATTGATGCTGCTATCATTTATACTTCAATGCACCTGCTAAAATGACAATAAACATTCAAACATATTTTTTTTATTCATTTGCTTTATTTAGCTGTATAAAAAAATGTTTTTGTAATCAGTAATCATGTTTCTTATTTATAGCATTCTTAATGAGAAATAATATGACAGTATTTTTTTTCAGTACTGAGACATTCTGGAAAGCAGCAAGAGATAAATTTGCAAGTGCAGAAGGACAAGTACTGTAAATAAACACCAGTTGCAGACACGGTGCTGTCATCTTTTGGTTATGCTAATTATCAGTATGGAAATAGTAAAACCCTAAAAAAAAACCCCAAAAACCAGACATCTTTTTAAAATGGCTTTTAAATGGATGAAATATGTTTTCACCCTATTCTTTCATGCAGTACCACTTCACTCTTCACTGCATGTATAATCTTATTGTCTAGGCAAAAAGACACAATAACTCAGATACTCATCTGTCCAACATCTGCAACAAGACAGGTATCAGTTGTGAGAAAGACATTTTTAAAAAAATCACTCCTTGTTACTCTGTAAGGCCACATCACAATTACATACAGTGAATCCACACAGAGATGAAAGGGGAATGAGGTCTGGCCAAATACACGCATACTTTTGCCTAAGCACCTTCACAAAAGCTAAGCCATGGTTCCCATGGGTTTTGGGAATGACCACAGCTTCAGCCAATTCTTACTCCTGTTAATTGATTTAGGCAGGGCTCTGCAGTCCTGAGACTTTCAGTTATCCAAAGGTCCCTGACGTGGAAAACTGCAGACTTTTTCCAAATGCTTTCAGTGTTTCCTGACTTTGGGGAGTGGAAGAAGTCCTTAAAGTGTTTCTACTTTTTCCCACAGTGTACAGGGAGGCGAGAGGAGAAAAAGCCAGGAGCAGATGACTGACTACACTTCTCCCTGTTTACAGTGTGTCCAACTAGAAGCCAAAGAGGTGTCTGGATAGGATGAGGAGGGGAAAGCAGCACTCAATTTAAAACTTGTAGCTGGGAACCTTGATGTCTTTTATCCCCATGCCCGTGAGGGGAACAGAAGCAGGGCCATCTTCAGGGTCACAGCCTCTGTCTCCCAAAGCGACAGGATACAGTCAGGAGTCCCTACAAGGAGCTCTGAGCCTGAGGCACTGTCTGGTCCTCAAACAACAAAAGAAAAGAAATAAAGTATATGTGTTTGGGGGTTGGTTTGTTGTTGACTTGGGGTTTTTTTCACTTGAATAAAAGCTCTGAGCTTGGTTTGCTATGATTTTTACCTTCATACCATTCATTATTTTCAAATACTAGGATGACTGCTGAGTATTCATAAAAGCAACTGAAAGAGGAAATGTTTCATGAAGTTTAGCATGATTGCGTACATATTTAAATCACAAATAGAAGTGCATTATACAATAAGAAGGAAAAAGTATTTCGAACCAGCAACTTCATTATGCAAATGTATCTGAACTACTGAGCAAATAATAAAGACATTTTTTGTCTCCATTATTTGAATGATTCATTGAACAACTGAACGATTCACTAGCTAAAAATCCTGAATGATTCACCAAGTTAAAAATGGTTGACATTCATAATAAATCTGCTTTATGCAAGACACTTAATGGAGTTCACAATATCTGCATAGATACTGTAACAGCTAATGACCATCTTACATCTCTCACCCTTCTTCTTGATGTATTTCTGAAAATCCACTTAATAAAAGTGTTGGGAAGTCTGAAGCAAAGAGACACCCTGAGAAGAAATTTGTGTCCGGCAGCAGATTCCACCCCAAGACACAGCTCTCCTGGGCAGGGCGAGGCATGTTCTAAAGTGCATCATAATTAAATTAACAGTCGATATTTAAAATTAGTTTACACTTCACACATTAGTTTGCACTTTTTCCAGGAGAGATCTTGAAGACACTTAATCTTCAAATGCAACTGGCACAGAGGTCCGGAATTGAGTCTGGGGGCTTGCCATACTGTAATATTAATCACCGTTAGTCATATGATGGTAGCACATATAGACTCTAGTTGTCAGACTTTGAAATCTGGTAATCTCTGAATTCAGAATCAAATCAAGAAAGCAGAATTTTATACGACTGCATCAGTTCTGCCTTTTAAGGATCTGCCAACAGTCACAGCTTTCAAGCAAATGTGGATAGAGATTAAATAAATTAAATTAAATTGAGTAAATAAATGGTCAAATAAAAGCAATTTGAATAGTTTGTGACTCCTTCATGTGATACAGAAGATAAAATGATAATGATAAAAGATAAAATACATGCTGACCTGCAGCTAGCAAAAGCAATGGCAGGTAAGGAACTAACGATTTGAATGTGTCATACACATTAGTGTAATCTCAATAATCTCAATACACAGAATTAGGCTTTGGCCATGAACTTCTCTGACCAGAGCTGGGAGAAATTCTAAGCTTTTGCTTTTTGAAGCCCAAATGATTATTTTTTTTTACTAAGGGAAACTCTGAGTAGTGCCCATTAGTACAATTTGAAATGACTCACATCCCCCAAAGGAGAAATTGGTTTGAAAAGCTTTCTATTTTTCACCTTCCTTTTCACCTTACCTTTCAGATTCTACAGTATGTAACATAGTTCTTCACAAGCACCTAGAAAGTACATCATCACATTTTCTGTTTGAAATTTGGCCCTAAAGGTGCTACAGCAGGGATCTTATCAGAATAAATCTTCGGAATTTATATTTTTAGTCGTATCTTGAATCTTTGCAGAAGGTCATAAAGAAAATTAACATAATGAGTACTTAATGAACTACCACAGCTCTTTGAGATATTTTAAGACAATCATGATTAACATGAGTTGAGACCAATTCATGTCAGGTAAGTATTAGCCTTCGTAATGAATCCCTGGCCAGCAGACTTTCATCCAAATAACACTTGTCTGTATACTGGATAACATTTGTCTGTATACTGGAAACAAAAAATGAGCCTGTTCATTTGCCAAAATATGGAAGTGGGTGAATAAAGGAACTTAACATTCATAAAGGCTAGATAAGTTTCTGGTACACATGCATTATTTGTATTATCAGGCAAAAAGTATTAATGTATAAAATCCAGTGGAATTATCAAAGTGTTTAAAGAATACATCATCTTCTTCGTTGTAGTAATTATAAAGTTTAATAAGAACCAAGTTTGTGACATACTGAAAATACAAAAAGTATATTGCCCTTTCCTCAGCACATCTCATTTCTAGCATTGTCACACAGAAGTCATTGCTAGAAGCTTTCCACTGCATAAAGACAGGGAAAAATAACATTTGACAAAAGCTCTGAAGAGGTATATAAATTTCCAGAACAAATTTTTTTAGAAAGACTAATAGAATGTTCTCTGTTTTATGCAGACCAAAACCCCCCAAATTAACAACAGATTCTACTAAACTTTTCCAGTTGAAATACTGAAAAGTGAGGAAGATGCTAGAATAAGATAGAAAACACTCGAAGAAACAATAGAAAATTATTGAAGCAATAACAAATACAGAAGTTATTCCTGTATTATTTATCAGCACACATCTGTATAAAAGCCCTTGAATTTCAAGAACAATGATTGAAGAAATACAGCAGGGAAATAATTCTCAATCCTGCTTCTCTGGGGAAGGCTTTTTGGTATTTAGCTTTCCATTTAAAGGAAGTAAATTAGAAACTTCCCCAGTTTCCAGACAACATTAAAACACCTGGTCACAGGGATATCACCAGTTGTGGAAATGCATATAGGTAACAACCTTTCCTCCTATAGTCAAGGAGTAGCAAATTAACAACTCTTGAAGGCCCTTAAATTGGTGGTAGAAGAAAAAGAGAAAATTTCTTATAAAACCAATTGAGTTAAAATAGTTTGACTTAGTGCCCTTAAATCATGTGACTTTGAAACACCAAGCATCAGCACATGCACATAAATATGTGTGCTTTGAGCAGCAAGATTTTCACATACCCATAGCCATATAGCACGTGCATACACACACAGACATACACAAAGAGCATTTTTAATCTTGAATTTATGATTAAAAATCACTGATTTTACTGTGCTAAACTATTTATAGTACTGTGTTTTGAAGAACAACAACTTCTTCTGTATGTAGGTAAACAAACAAAACCTTTCCAAATGTAAAATGGAACAACTGGAAAGTCTCCATTTTATCTTAACAATAAGAATAATCATAATATCCCTTCTCCCAATATTTTGCTATAAGCTATGGCAAGTAATGATGTTCTTGATTCTGTTTAAGAGATGTGTGATAACAGATTTTTATTTTTTAAATTTAATTTTTTTATCTATTAAAATTATTATTTGCAATATCTTCCTGCTACCTTAAACCTTTTTTTTTTCATCCATTAACTGGTACTTTGGCATAGGTTTTAAACACGCTTTTCTACATGCTTCAAGAAAGCATGCTGATTCAGAACAGCTCCATCCTGATGTCCATTAATGGTAATATTGTGATGGGCTGTAAGAATGAAAGGATAAAGTGTCAGAACTGGCAGAGATACCGGAATACCAGTATTTTTTCCCCCTTTTCTTGTATTTTTCAGTGTCTTTTTTTTTTCATCTTGGAAGAATAGAGGAAAGAATGAGAGGAATAGCAGCCAGGCTTTTAAGGAGGTTAGGAAAAAAATCAATTACTGCCTCTCACTGTGTAGAGTCACTGTAGAACAAAGTAAAGAGCAAAATAAGAAAAAAATATTGCAAAACATAAGACCAGGAAGAACCTTTCAAAAAAGGTGCAAGGAGTTATGACTTGTTTCCTCTGCCAACAGACACAAAACACAGTATCAGACATAAATTAAGAGATCAAGAAGCCAAAATGAATGAACAGAAATACTAAGTACTCATTGCAAGATGACATTGGGTAACATGTAATAGTCAAGTGGAATATTTGGGCTAAAAAAATTAAAAAGGAATCTGAAATTAAATATTTCATTTTGAAATAATTCTTATTTAAAATTGTCCAGTTATCTACATTACTCTGGACTAAAATACTTACATTTGACACAGCCTCTTTTCTTCAGCAAAATTTTTCATCTAATTCTTATAATACAGCCATATTGTTAAAAGAAATCTGATAACACCTGAAAACAAAACCTAAAATAAATAAGCAGATATTTGTATTACTATAGAGATGCACGTGGGTATGTACAGCAAAATCTATCCAACATGTTACCAAGAGCAAGGGAGTAACTGCCATGCTTTCTTGATATGCTGAAAACACCAGATGAAATTAATATGAATTGACGACTTAATAGTTTTAAAAAGTCAACAACTCTTCATCAGATTAGGAGAAATACTAGGGTGATGTGATATTTTGCTTTTAAAAGTAAAATATTCTTGTATTGTATCTGTTCCTTTCATTCTTGAATATTTGAACTGTTGCAGTAAGACAGTAAGCATATAATTTATTTTCCTTCAAAAATTCAAGAGCTCAGAGGTGATTAAAAACACAGAATACTGTAAACAGTTGTCATGGCTTGGACCGGATTGGCCACTGAGACGAACAAGATTGATCAGACATTACTATGGAAGGGTTATCTTTTTTCAAAAAGGCTGCTGGAGGTAGGATTACTTCTTCCTTGGAAAGCAGTTTGCTAGTGCTGACCGGAGTCAGGGAGAAAGAGCAGAAAAAAAATTTAAACAAAACTGCTGCTTAATCAGTCTTTGTTATCTGTGAGTAGAAAGTAATACGCAAATACGCCACTTTCAAAGCCTCCTTTTACACCATGGTGTTATTGTACTCACTGGGTAACACTGCCAAATTTTATCTGTTCATGCTAAATCTCATACCAGGATCATCATAACTAAGATGGTCTTATGTTTTCTGAATAAACATACATACATCAGACAAGAGACCTGAATCTTTTTCCATGGTTTCAATATGGTTGGCCTTTTAACACTCTTGCAAATATGTAACTATGCATTTTTTTTGTGTCACAGAGGAGTAACTGCTGGTTGTTTAAGAAACCATTTCACATTAAATTGTTTTGAAGGGTTATTTTTCAGTCTGTGACTTCGCAGCTCTTC
Organism: Dromas ardeola; assembly: GCA_013398915.1. Taxonomy (NCBI): domain Eukaryota; kingdom Metazoa; phylum Chordata; class Aves; order Charadriiformes; family Dromadidae; genus Dromas; species Dromas ardeola. The sequence goes on along the minus strand of VYZM01018712.1, from coordinate 7,921 downwards.
TTTGTTCAGTTAAAGCTTTTACGTGTGGTGGTTTTTTTCATGCTAGCAGTTCCACAGTTTTAAACATCAGAGTATTTATTGGTTTTGTTAGACTATTTTAGTTAGATAATTATTAGAGAGTTACATTTCATTTCCAAAGTTCCAGTACCTGGGAAAAGAAGCTTAAAAATGCAGCCTTAGTGTACACTTAGGGCCCAGAAAAACAGAAAACTATAAAAGCAGCTCAAATGCTTTCTTAGTGGTACATTTTTTACCAATTGATTGATTGCGGTTTGATTTTTTGTTTTGGTTTGGTTTAGCAGTAGCTTCAAGTTTTTAAGCCACACTCATTTTTCTTGGCTTAGGAAGGATGAAATCACCTGGTGAATTTTGAATTCTTGATGGTAGGCCTGTAGCTACTACTCTTTACGCTTTTTTCCTTTAAAAGTCTGGTTAAAATCCCACCAAAATAAATGGAAAGATGGGACAAGCCTTGAATGCCATGATGATCTAAAGTTTAGTAACCTTCTCCAAATCCTGATCCTTCACAGTCCTCTGCAGTTGCTCTTAAACAACTTTGTGCAGGTAAAGCAAGCAAAAAGTATCAAGTATCTCCAATGTTTGCAGGACTGCGTAACCACTGTACCCTCAAATACGTGTAAGTACTGCATGCATTTTATCGCACCTTGGATGTTTATACCTATAAACTTACCTGCACTTTTGTCATCAGAGATTTTCATGCATTTTCATTTTGTCCTCCGTGTTTCATCAGCCTCAGTCTCACTTTCCAGCCTACTGTCATACGTTACTAGACTGGAACAAAGCTCTGTGTGATGCATAACAGAAGAAGAGCAAATCATGTAAGGAAATTTGGCTATATGCACTATGATAGGTCTTAATCCTCCAAGCACTGCAAGCTCTGGAACACTGGACAAGTTACTCAAACACTCAGGATGAAAGAAGTGAGATGATAGTGACACTTTCTCTGCTGTGAGCTAAAAGAACAAAGGGTCGCTGGCAAAGTGCCAAGCGAAGGCATCTTGTCAAAAGCTTGGTATGAGCAATAGATAAGACCTATCATTCAGAAAAGTAGCAATACCAATAAAAAACATTCCCCTCTCCAAAAGAAACCTTTGTGATTACTTCAGGAATTGGAAGATGACATCTTCCCTCATTTGAGCAAAGTTAGGAAAGTGATGCCTATTACCTTTTTATGCTAGTCAAAATTCTGCATTTGACTGCAGAGACAGGTAAAGAAATAAAAAAATGTAAGAGAGCTGAGAGTAAGAAAACAAATAAGACACCAGCTGTGGTTAGGATGCCTATTTTCTATACTATAGAGAGCCTTCCCACTCAGTCATGAAATGAGCCACATCAAACTAATATACATCAGATCAAGCCATTACAATGCATCTTAAAATTATACACATTCAAAAACACTACTGAAACCAAAACATGGTGAAGAGATAATGTACAGATATCAGTTTATATACCTAATGAATATCAGGTCAAATTTAAAAGCAGCCATGTAGTCCAGAAACCAGAATAACTACCAGATCAGAGATATTTTAGGTGTGTGATAGCTGTGCTGCTTGGAATATTCAGTGGGCAGAACAGGGGGTTTGCACACTGCTAGGGATGACACGAAGAATGACTAACAAAGTAATCTTATCATCTTTAGCATACACTAAGTTATTTTATGCATGTACCGGGTACTGTACATAGTGAAATGACTGAAGAAGTGGCAAGCTTCCTGAAGGGAGGAAAGATCAACTGATCAATAAGTACTCCTCAGCCTGATTGCAGAGTGGCTCTGACAGACTGATAAAAAGCACTGCTATCCAGACACTGTTGCCCAGAAGGATGGTAGCTTGAATATGAACCTTTGAAGATGGGATAAAAAGGCTGTGGAAATACAAGCAGACGGGATTATCCTGGAGCGGAGCAAAAAACAGACCTGCTTGTCATGCTGATTAAACTCATAGTAATACATACGATTCCAAATCCATAAAAAAGACAATATAGCAAGAACACATGAATGAATAACATGCATAATAGACATCAAAGTTCATTGTTACTCCACTATCAATGAAATGCACTGTGCCGCTTCCCCTTCGTGCTGCACTGCAGGTATTGTTTTGGAATCGCTATCAAGGGCAGCAGATTCAAGGATCATTGCTTTAATGCATCACAAATTGTGTTACAACTTGCAAGTGAAAATAGTTTCTTTCTTTGCTTCCACCGTATCCCACAACAGACTGAAGAAGGCAGAACCGGGGAACATCTAACGAATATTAAGCACGTCCCCAAACAGCATTTCTAAGATGATGGAGACTATATACACGTCTCACTGACACCTGCTGCACAGTTAAATGCTATTCCACTGAAGCTTATTTTCTACTCATGTCCTAGTCACCATTTGCAACCAAGGAAAGATCAAGAAAGATTTAAGAGCTCCGTTTCTTCTCCTGTTATGGATGATAACATCGATTGATAATTCTTCATATGGTAGTTGAAAATACAAATTAAATATAATCTGTGCTATTTTATATTTAATACTAAAGGTCACAATTATAGCTAGTAGAAGGGACCTGTTAGGGACCTTTCAATGCAAACAATATTCATTATGTTTAATATTTAACTGCTTGCCTTTTTAATTATTTTTTTCACCATATATATAATGCCATCTCATTATTACTGTGTTCAAACACATACACTCACCTTTAAATAATCCTTGTAAATTGTGTTTCACTTATATCAAATGTTCATTATATAACACTGCAGTTAATGAAAATTAGTCTTACAGTATATCCATCCATATACTGCAAACGTTGTTTCACCTTACGAGGAAGAGGAATATGAAAAAAAGCCTTCAATAGTAAACAAACAAAAAAACACAAACAAAAAAAACCCCAAACACCAGAAACCAACATTTTTGCATTAAAACTTTCCGTTGAAACATTTTGGCATTGAACTTTTCCCTGTTTATTTTAAATAAATAAATAAATAAATTAGTGCTCTCGTGGTTTGGCGTCAGACGGCAACAAAGAACCACGTGCCGCTCGCTCGGGCTTTCCCAGTGCGGGAAAGGATCGGAAGAAAAAGGCACAAGTCGTGGCTTGAGACAAAGGCAATTTAACAGAACAGCAAAGGGAACAAGAAAACAACAACAATAACACGGACAGAGAGATATACGAACGCGATTACCGAACAACCGCTCCCCGCCGCTCCCCGACCGGACCCGGGACGCCCCCGCCCGCTCCAAGCGGCGACTTCCTGCCCCCTCCCCCGGCAGCTCAGAGTGGGCACGGCTACCATGGGATGGAATACCTGTGTCCCTGCCGGAGCCTGGGGAGAATTAACCCTATCCCCGCCGGAACCAGGACAAGGGCATAAGTTTAAAAAACAAACAAGCAAAGAAACAAAACCCGGAAATCACTTTCCACTGAAAAATTGAAAATATTTACAAATCTCCTTTTAGACCCACTCTAATAACAAGGCTTTTATTCTGGTCCGGACTGTTCTGTAAATGCTACCCTGAGCTATTTATATTTTTATTACTCAAAACCGTTGAAGATCTGGCCCTTTTGACAGCAAGTTTCATGGTATATCTATCCTGAGAAATGGACGTCGTACAGAGTCATTTAGTAATAGTCACTTACGGTCCCAAATCAAAATCAACACAGCTGTATCAAGAGTAGTACTATATCCCACTAATAGATATAATTGGTAGGAAAGCTGACTCTGTATTTGCACTGGTTTCCTGTTCTGAGCCATGTTGTACTAGTGCTAGTCTAAAGAACTCTACCAGCAAAATCTTTTGAGTAATATGGACATACTCCAGGCAATTCCCAGCCAGAAACTGGGAATTTCGTAAAGCAGTTTTAATAAAACTGCAATGGGATCCAGACTCCTACCTGTGTTACACTTTTTAGGCACAAAGAAGGATAACATTCTCTAAAAAAGGAATACCAAAGACAGCAGTACTCTTTTCACACTCTAATGCTTGAAATTAATTATTAGTACTTGATAAATCACTTTGCTACAAGACTATGATAAACATACCCATGCAAGTGCTTGGACATAACTCATGAAAAGGAGATGAAACGATACTTTAATATGTGGATTAGAAGTACTGTACAAGGAATAAATTTAATGTTAGAACTATACATCACCTCAATAAACAAAGTCCTTGCAGCAAAGGAATATTTCCTAAGAAAGCTGTCCAAGGGAGTGGTTATTGCTTCCTTTCCAAAGGAAGACTTACTAATAAGATACAGAAAGTGTTCTAAGGAAAACACAAAAAGAAATTTAGACTTGTTTACTGCTCCTGACAGAACTTCATCTTGGCTGCAGAGATTCCTTGCATGATCTAGAGCTACCCATGTTGTAGGTGAAGTGGTCTGAAGAGAGAAATCTTACAAAAGGCAAGATGGCTATATGGTTGTAAGAAAATTAGAGAGACTCAGTAGAGAAGACTTAAGAAGTAAAACATTATTAAGTGGTGGCAAATTAATATTTATTTGTGTGCATGATATGTTGCTATATTAAAAATAAATTCTATATCGGATATATTGTATTATTCTATGAGGTTAATAAAGCTGTGTGTTTCTCAGTAGTATCTGATGAACACTTGACTTTTAATATTAATTCTGTTGAGGAATTCAGTTAATTTTATGAGTATTTTTCCTCTATATACATCTATGGCATTCTTTTTCTCATTCTCAGTTAAATCAAACTTGAGCAATTTTAACCATAAACTAGAGCACTGTAAATTGTCTATAGCTAGAAACTTTTGAATTCTATAAGAGAAGTTAATTAAAATGTCTTATTGTGTCCTACACAAAGCTATTGCTATAAATACTAAGGCCCATTTGCTTCTTTGTATATTGATACTCACTTATATACCTGCATACAAATTATTTTCAAACAGTTCACACTGCAAGTGGAACAATATGGTGCTTGTGTTTAATTACTGTTTCCTAAGTCGAAGTCTTTAATGTCATTAAATCAAATTGACTTCTTGCTGTAAAGATTTATATTAGATCAGGATTTCATAGAACATCTTTGTCAGACCATTTATATCAAAATGAATCACATGAAGATACTTTTGCTTTGTCTTTAACAGAATCCTGCTGCCAAAGGGTAACATCTATTTTTTAATGTTGAACATCAATGAGAGTAGAAAGAAGGAGAAGCAATGCATTGGCAACAACTGAGCTCTCACAAATAGAAGTGAAGATCTTTGGATTTGAATGCATGGAGTGGGGAGAAGAGAGAAAAACCTCCAGATGGAGGCAATCACAGGCAACAGCAAAAAGCACAAGAGCTGAGCTCTAGCCATGGGAAGCCGAGCTCTTAAGGAGCTAACTGCAGTTTTACCAGCCATTCTTTCACACCTGAGTAACCCATCCATAACCAAAGGATGGGAAACATTCTTATCCAGTCCTGATGATCATTCACACTGATTTGTTTAATGATGGCCTAGGTGATCCTTTGTCCTTTCATAGTAAAGCTCTGATGTAACAGAATATCTTTAATTTGGTGAAGAATAATTAAATTATCTGAGATGGAGTAGGAAATCAGTGCCCAAAAAGTAATTAAGAAGACACCACCAAGAAAAAAATACATGTATTTTTTGTTTTTAAATATAAATGCATGCAGGTGGGGTTGGTTTGTTTGTTTTACCTATATAAATACAGTTATTGTGCCATCTTTAGCTAACAGCCAAACTCCCACCAGAGTGGTGTAGGGAGCAAAACAGGAAAAAACTCAATGAGAGCACTCGTGTGTCAAGATAAAGAGAGGAAGATGACTTGCCAATTATTGTTAGAGGCAAAACAGACTCAACTTGGGGAAAAATAATTTATTGTCTGTTATAAATAGATATGGGTAGTGGAAAACAGATAGAGAAATGTTAAAACACATTTCTTCTCCACTTTCACAAGCTCATCATCATTCTGTCATTCAAAACACCACTATGATACCACCTTTTTGACACTAGGTCCTTCACACTTTTCCTTTGCTACAGCTTGGGTTCTTCATTGTCTGCATTTCGTTCAGGAATATCCATCTGCAGCAGCGTTGGTCTTCCATAAGCTGTAGTGTGGAGATGCACTCCACCATGGAGCACCTCCTCCTCTTCATGCTCCTGCTCTGACCTTGGTGTTCCCTCTGCTCTTTCTCACTCTTTTTGTTCCCTCCTCTTCTCTCCATGACCTTTTTTCTGCCTTTTTTAAAATATGCCCCAGCTACCAACACCTTGCCGTGGACACCCAGAAGATATACAATCAATCATTTTTACTGGAATGTTGCAAATTATTATTTCTATGGAAATACCAATCTCATAGAAAATATCTGGAGTTGTAGCAGCTAACATAACCCCCTCAGCAAGACGGAGCTAAGAAACTAAAGTGTCTGAAACTTCAGCAAGACAACAGCACAAATATCACTTCAATAAAGGCTAAGGAGAAACATAAATCAGTTTTACATCTGTATTTCTGCAGCTGAAAGTGACCTACCAAAAGCATTGCAGTCTGCAGTGGATCCACAGCCAAACAACAAAAAACTCCCCCACCATAACATACCGAGGGGAAGAGGGGCCAATAATGCAGAAGAATGGAAGCTTGCAGCTGCAGGGACCTGCAGGAGGAAAACACTTCCCCTGCAGATTGAGGTGCCCTTGCAGAACCATTTCACGACTCTGCAGATTAAAGAGGAAAGACCAGTCACATCAGGAGAGACGCCTGAGCTGAGTAAGGCAGCCTGATCTGCTCCCTGTATAACAATCAGTGCAACTAAGAAACAATGACGAGTGATAGTAATACACCACTCCCTTCTGAAAGGTATGGAGGCACTCATTTGCTGACGTGGCACCTCTATAGAGTGGTGTGCTGCTTACTGGGGGCTTGTATGAGGGATGTCACCAAGAGACTACCAAGTCTCATACTGTCCACTATTATCTGCTGCTGTTGTTTCACCTGGGCACCAGTGATACCACCAGGAGCAGTCTGAGGAGCATCAAGAAGGACTACAGAGCCCTGGGAGCAGTGGTAAAGGACTCTGGAGTGCAGCTAGTCTTTTCATCAATCCTTCCAATCAAAGGGAATGGGATTGAGAGGTCCAGTCGAATCTGGCAAGTCAACAAATGGTTATAGGACTACTGCCACAGCCAGGGGTTTGGCTACTTAGACCATGGGATTCGCTTTGAGAAACCAGGTCTGCTGGGGGCTGATGGGGTCCATCTGTCAGAGAAGGGGAAGAGTATCTTCAGTCAGAGGCTTGCCAAGATCATGAAAAGGGCTTTAAACTAGTTTTCAGGGAAGAGGAATCTCAAATCATCCCACTCCTACCAGTTCGATGTCAGTGCCAGCAATAGATGCCCAGAGCCTGGAGAAGGATCATAGGTCAGCAGAAGAGCACCTGGAATCCAACACAAAGGAATTCCAGCCACTCCAGCCAGCAAGTTAGCTTCATTCAGGGCCAAACTTAAATGCCTCTATGCAAATGCACGTAGCATGGGGAATAAACAGGAGGAGGAGGTAGAGATGTGCGCTTACCTGCAGGGCTACTATTGGCATCACAGAGACATGGTGGGATGGCTCCTTTGACTGGAGTGTTGGAATGGAAGGATACAGGCTCTTTAGGAAGGACAGGCAGGGGGAACAAGAAGGGGATGTTGCCCTCTATGTCAATGACCAGATGGAGTGCATGGAGCTCTGCCTGTGGGTGGATGAGAAGCCGACCGAGAGCTTACAGGCCAGGATTAAAGGCAAGTGAGNATGGAGTGCATGGAGCTCTGCCTGTGGGTGGATGAGAAGCCGACCGAGAGCTTACAGGCCAGGATTAAAGGCAAGTGAGGGACAGGTGATGTTACAGTGAGGGTCTGCCGCAGGCCAGCCGACCAGGAAGACCGAGCAGATAAGGCCCTCTATAGACAGAT
>VYZM01018711.1:29942-48162 GCA_013398915.1 Dromas ardeola | reverse complement strand
CCCCGCCGGAACCAGGACAGGGTGTCACAGAAGGGTAGCTGCACAGGCAGGGAGCTGCTCTGTGCCTGCGCACCTTCCCATCACGCAGTGGACAGCTACCACGAGCCCAGTAAGCACCATGCTGTGCGTGTGCTCCTGCTGGCAGGGGCTCAGCCTTGTGCACCGGCTGTGCCACTCCTCTCCTGGGGACAGATTCACCGGAGAAGCTGCTCCCTGTCACCCTGGCCAGCGTGCTGCCAAGGGCAGATGTGGGAGAGGCCACGCATGATGGTGTGCAGGGGCGAGTGCCTTTTCTGAGACATCTTCTTTTGCCTCTTTCCTGTGCCTTGCCTCGGCCCATCCCTGGCTCACCCAGACAGGCCACCATCCCCCGTCAACGTGACTGTGACGCAGCTGAAGGCAAACTCTGCCACAGTCTCCTGGGACGTCCCAGAAGGAGACATGGTCATCGGCTATGCCATCTTACAGCAGGTATCCAGTCTCTGTCCCTGGGGGCTGGGGACCCCTCTCACTGATTACCAGCATGCTCCTATGTCAGCCCTTTTGCTGCAGTTTGGAGCTCCTCTGGCATCTGCCTGAGGATACTTCTGCTGTTGAGCAGCCCTTGCCAGGGCACCCTGTCTGAGCCATCCATCCTGGTGGGAGGCAGCAGACCATGGGCTGTGCTGGGGGCAGCTGTCCCTCCAGTGGCATTCCTATGATTTCTCTGGATAAGTATGGTGCTTCAGCCATGACATAACCCTTCTTTGCTTGCCTTGCTCTGCCTCCGCAGCCCCAGACACTGGTGGCTTCTCCAGGGAGGCACCTGGCTCTGGCCACACAGGGGTGCTGCATAGCCAAGTGCTGGCCAGCCTGGCCCACCCCAGGGGTGGATGGTTGCCTGGGAAGGGAGGAGTAAGGGCAGTGTGCCCAGCACAGCCCTGCAGACAGGGGCCTGTGCCTGGTGCCGCTGGGAACAGCCTCCTGGGGATGACAGCTCTTCACTCCGGCAGCGGCAAGATGGACAGATGCAGCGTTTCATCCGGGAGGTGAACACCACCAACCGGGCCTGCGTGCTGTGGGACTTGGCAGAGGATGCTGATTACATCATCCAGGTGCAGAGCATTGGCCTTTACGGGGAAAGCCAGGCCAGTAAGCGCGTCCACTTCCGAACCCTGAAGGAGACCGACCGCCTCCCTTCCAACAGCTCCAACCAAGGTGAGGCAGCTCCTTCCAGCTCGCCCAGGTGCCACTGGTGGGGCCACACCTGGAGGTCTCCACAGTCAGCGAGGAAGGTGCTGCCCTGAGCCGCAGGCTGCTTGGGACACACAGGGTCATAACCGGTAGCAGGGTTGTACAGGCTGCTGTTGTGTCCACTATGGCCATGATAATGTCCCCAGGCCCTGGTTTACAGCCCTCCTATCCCAGATCTTTACACCCTATTCAGCTAAGCAGACTGTGGCCAGGACAACTGCTATGGCCTGCTCAGCTGCTGCCTGTAGGAAGCAAATATTGAATGGGCTCTCAGATCTCCCAGCCTGCAAGCTACCAAAGGACAAATGACAGAGCCCCTCGTCCTCCTTTCCTACTCATATCCATGTTGTGCCTTCTTGCCTTGAGGTTGCCTACATGCTGGTTCATGAGATATGATCTAAGAATCTAAGAGACACGATGCCCAGAGGGCATCCACTGGGCATGGGAGTCAGTCTCCAGCACTAGCCATAAGAGGGGGACTTGAGAAGAGTATAACAGGACAAGCAGATGGCTTACGTTCCTCAGAATTTTTGTGTTCAACTCAGGACCTTCCTAACCTGCCCTGGTCCCTATGTAGGGAGTAATCACTGAGATGCATTTTGCAATCCCTACTAGAACCCAAAGAAGCTGTTAGAATCCCTGACTGCCTTTGGTAGTGAGGATGGTTTATCTGAGACAGGAAAGCCACAGGCTGCATGTCCTCTCCCCAGCCAAGATGTCATCCCACACCCATCTTTGGGGGAAGTGGGCCCCTCTCCTCTGGAGCTCCTTCTCAGATCCTCGAGCGTTGCTGGTCCTGAAGTAGGTTCTGGTGGGAGGGTATCTGCTGCCAGCCCTGCCTGGGCTCTCTTCTCTGCAGGTGACATCACCATGGAAGGGCTGGACAAAGACAGGCAGCTGCAGACAGGCGAGATTATCATCATTGTGGCTGTGCTGCTCATGTGGGCAGGTGAGTGCCACAAGCAGCATACCATCAGGCTGGGGCAGAGGTGCAGTCCAGGGTCCACAAAGAGGATGGGTCTCAAGAGAGTTCAGAGGCATGTTGGTATGGGTCTGGCATCCTTTCCAGTAAGTCGATTGAGTCTCTGTAGAGCTCGAGACAGTGGGGTAAAAGGAACAACCACAGCCACTGCTCAGCAGTGATGGCCTGGAACATGTGGGCTGGCTGGCCTGACTGCTGGGCTGGAAGAGCAGGAGGTGATGTGGGACACAAGTAAAACAGAATTGCAGGGTGGGAGCATCCCAGCTGACATTAACTGTCACGTAACTTGGGCCTTAGCTAGCTTGTCTGACATCAGACAACATTGCTGCACTGGCTGGTAGTGGCTGTGCCTCAATCTGCTAAAGCTGTAGGATGGGTGATTTGCTCCTTTACAGCACCTGATTAAAGCCAGTGCTCTAGCAAACAGCAGGTTGCCCTGGGAGCAAGGAAGCCTAGGAAATAAGTCAGCTCCTGACTGGTCATGTGCAGCTGCTGTGAATGGGAAATCATTTGTCCCCTACTCCCTTCCCAGTAAATGTGGATTTTCTAGTGGCATCTTGCAGGAATCTCTCCTTGTCCTGGTCTTGAACACTTTTCTAGTGCACTGGAAGAAAATACAAGATGGCTGCTGCTAGCTTACACCTCGCACAGGTTGGTGTATCAGAGTGCCAACAGGGAGAAATCAGGTCCAGTCTGTGGGTGACCGTGATAACGCCCTGTGGTTTGAATGGGTCCAACACATCTAATGATTACAGTTCAAAGCACTGCTCCAGAATCCTGCCTCCAGGGTCCCAAGGTGTGGGGCGTGTGCTGCGTGAGATGGGTGCTGTAAAACCATGACAGAGTGACTGACCCCGCAGCCAGTTTGCAAGACAGGACAAAGCTAAGGGCTGGCTTTTGTGAGGGTTGCAAGCACTGGACTAGTAACTTCAGTGCTTTGCTGAAGACGCTCAGAAACTCACTCAGCTGCTCACTGACCTCAAGGGCTGTCCCTCTCCGAGTGCCTCACCACCCGCCTTTGGCCTCAGAACCCTAAGCCGTAGGCACCTCACACCTCACCTGTGCCCTGATGGCTTTAGCTGCATCCATGCCTTGTCTGTCTGAGGAGAGTGGCCTGGCCACGCGTGCAGAGGTGCCTGGGGTGGCCCGGGCTGACACAGGTGGAGGGTGTGGGTGACCAGACACCAGGGTGCCCTGGGCTGTCCAGCTGGGATGCTGTGGGGAGGGGAGACTGCGGGCAGCTGGTGTGAGGGAGTCCTTCATCCTCTGTCTTTTGGCAGCGGTGATCGCCCTCTTCTGCAGACAGTATGACATCATCAAGGACAACGACTCCAATAACAACAAGGAAAAGACAAAGCCGTCCTCAGAGCACAGCACACCGGAGCGACCGAGTGGAGGGCTGCTGCGGAGCAAGGTGAGTGGGAAGGGCTAGCAGGAGGGATGGCGCATGACGTCTGCTGTGGCTTGCTGCCCAGACAGGTTCTGTCTCTCTCCAGACACAGAAACACCACAGCTCATGCTCTTACCCTAAAAACTGAAGGTTTTTGGGGTGCAATGAGCCCTGGTCTCTCTGGAGCAGTGTGTGTGCTCCATGGGGTGATTTCAGGAGAAACGTTGGAAGAGACAACAGGATATATCAGCTCTCACATTGCAGAGTGGTACCTGTGCTCTCACTGTCATAGCCCCTTCACCGTGCCCCTCCAAGGCTGCACCTCTTCTGCATCCCATAGGCAGGTCTCGCTCCTGTTGAGGCAGGAGGCACACAAGCTGGGCAGCTGTTCTTATGGTTCCTGCACTGGTCTATTGCGTGATTTCTGCCTTCACTGAGGACAGCTCCAGGCCATCACCACACAAGTTGTACATAGGAAGGACCCCAGAGCTTCTCCCCCACCCTAATGGAAGTACTGTGCTGGGCTATGGATGGGGAGGGAGCAGTACTTTCATCTGGCTGTTCCCTCAGCACCTGACACTTCTCCCTTTGCTACTTGACAAAGACGGTAATTTATAACCCCGATGCACATGCTCTACTGGGACCTTGCATTAGGTTTTCCCTTGTGTCTCATGTGCCTCCTCTATCGATGGTGGGAACTCTACTCACTGTGTTGCTTAACTGCCCCTCTGCTTCCACATCTTGGTTTGCAGTGGATGTCAGGATCAGAAACTTCCTGGTTTGAACTCCAAGGCCCCAGTTCTGCTCCTTCAGATTTTTCTAGCTTCCTGATTACTCCTTGCCAAAAAGATCCCTCCTCTTGGATACTGTTTCCAAACTGACCCTGCTCATACAGCGCTGCAAAGGCAGGTGCAAAGGCTTGTTCTGCTGCTTGCAAAGTTCACCTGTACAGTGCTGATGCACCTCAGTTTGTCTTTATGCCACACTCTTGGCATCCTTGCAGGTGACAACACTGCAAGTTTATTCTTGCAGACCTTAATTACAAAGCTGGGAACAAGGTATAGGAAAGAAAAAGCTCTGCGTTCACTTCCCCTCCTGGCTTTGGGGCCAAGCTGCTGTAAAGTAGCAGGCGACGGTGCAGCTCTTGATCTGAGCCCTGTTATAAAGTGTGGGCATGGGGACACACCTCCCGCACCCTGCTTCAGCGTGAAAGGGCTGAGCTACAAAACACATGTGCAGCAACCAGAACCCCTTCCCTTCCCAGCACCTTCTCTGAATTCATGTATCCACTGTGCTCTTCAATAAGCACATTCCTTTTAGCATAAAGGAAAGTGCCTGCTTGTGCTTGCAACAGTTTTTGAGAAAATCTACCTCGCCATCTGCAGCCTTTAGTTCCCTTGGTACATGCCAGAGCTGTCATGAGGGACATGGTAGTGAGACATGCCTGGCACTCAGCAGCCTCATCTGTTCCTCCACGCCAGTCATCCCATGCTTTGTGGATTCTCTGCCCCATGGCAGATGGTCTCCTAACCCCTCACTTACATTTTCTGCTCTGATCCTGCACCTACCTCCTGTCCAAGGGCATCAGGTGTAGCATGGCTACCACTAGGGCCCAGGCAGAAGTCACCAAACATTGCAAGCCCTGGAGGCTGAAGAGTGTAGGGCACAGGGGGATGTTGTTCACCAAGGAGTACTGGGGCACAGCAGTGGGCAGAAAGGCTTCCTAGGGAGGCAAGTGTGTGGTTGAAGGGACTTGCCTGGAGGGAGGCACCAGGCGGTGCAGCTGAGCCACCTGAACCGTTCTGCAAAAGGCCGGGGTTCCAGTGCTGGCTCCCTTGCTACCCTGAGGGAGACGCTGAAGACTGCACTCTGCTGCGGCTCATCCACACCTCAGCTCACGGCAGAGGGCTCAGCTGCAGCTGGCAGCCCTTTTGCAGAGGAGATCTGCTGGTCTCAGTGCCTGCCGTGGGAGCCTGGGGGCTCTGCCGTGGGGTCTGCGTCCCAGGGGCTTAGCAAAGCAGGGCCTTAACGCAGATTTTTCTCTCATAGAAGAAGTCTCCCTCGGTCAATATAATCGAGGTGTAAGTGCAGCACCACCTCTGCGTCTGGGGTCCTGGGCGTCCTGCCAGAGCCAAAGCAGGCCTTGGAAGAAGAGGCAGCACCAGGTGCCCAACCTGGAACTCTGCATGCGAAGATCCATGTATCAGAACTTACGCTTTCCCGAGGGCACCTGTCTAGAGGTGTGCATGGTGCCGGCTCCCAGCCACGCATGCAGTGCACGGCCCTGCCCATCCCACATGCCTGGCCCGGCTCCCCTGCTGCTGCGGAGCGTGGAGCTGAGAACGGGCCAGGAGACACGCCACCAGCCCAGTGGGGCAGAGGGGACGGTGTGCTGGCTTGGGGGGAGGCAACATCCCTGCGTGATGGCTTGGCCAAAGGCCAGGGTGCAACCGTGCGGCACCAGCCACCTGCCTGCAGGCAGCTTGGAGCAGACCTTGCTCTCAGCCACTGTATCGGGGCTCAGAGGGCAGGGGCTGCTCCCCTTTTGGCCCCGAGACTGAGAACAGGCAGTGCGGGCATTCACCCCAGCGCTGCCAGGGAGGTTGTGGCCAGGTGGCAGGAGGGTTTGTCTGCAGGGCTGGGCCCAGCAAGCACAGCTGAAGAGGGGATCCCTGCTGGAGAACAGGGCTCTGCTGCACCCCATCATTGCCGTGCAGGGGCTTCAAGGCCTCTCCCTGCTGCAGGGGACAAGGACACAAATGAGCACAAGGAGCTAATGCTGCCATGGCCTGCAGAGTCTCTGTGCAGCCAGGCAGAGAGGGCTGGTAGGAGCTGTTCTGTGGGGCGGTGTGAGCCTCACAGAGCTGTGGAAGCCACCAGTGCCAGGGCATGGCTGTGGCTTTGCCGAATGTGTATAGGGCACATTCAGGCTGTTTGTGGGGAGCTGCAGAGCACCCTGTGAGCAGAGCGGTGCCTGTGCTGCCTGGAGGAGAAAATGTGGTGAGGCCCAGCAGGGTCTCAGAGGGGCTCGGCAGGATGCAGCTGCAGAGCTCATCACCGCCCTGGGGATAATTAGCTTCAAAAACGTCGCATCCCGCTCCTGGCTCCTTCTGTCTTGTGGGGGTATGGTCACTGCTGATGCTCCCGCTCCTGGAGCTGGTCCCACAGCCTGCGCCAGGTTGGCTGATGTGGCACAGACCCATTGGAAAGGGCTGGCCCTGAATGCCCAGAGCTGGTGGACTGCTGGCTTGCTGTTACCTGCCCAGTCTGCCTGCACCTGCAAGGACAATGTGAGCCATCGACCATACTGGGGCTGTGAAGAGGTGATGTCCGCTCTGTGCTTGTTGCTCCCCAGAGCTTGCAGGCAGAATTCTGTTGCTGGGTACTCGCACTGCACTGTGGCTGAGGCCAGGCCGAGGCATGCCCTCTTGCCGGCAGTAGGAGGGAACGGGGATATGAGGAGGCTCTCTGCTGTGGAGATGGCCACTGGTGCCCTGGCTGCTGCTCTTCCTCCATGCTCTGCTCTGCAGCCTGTCACTGAGCTGGGGTGCTGGCTCTGCAGCCCTGGACTCAAGCATCACAGGATCCAGCGTCTTCCAGGAATAAACCTCCAGTAAAGCACTTTCAGGACTCTTTCTTCCAGGTGCTGCTCAAGTCCTGCTGCGGGACTAGGTGGGAAAGGGACAGGATAAGCAACTCCCTGTGGCAGAGTCTTTTCAATAAAAGCATCCTGGCTCAAAGGCAGCATTGTCCCTGCAGAGTTGCAGGTCTCTGTGTATGTGCGTGTGTGGATGTGTACCAGCACTTCTTGCATTTGTGTGTATAGCCCTCAAAGGAAGACTTGCTCTTGCATGCTGTGAAAGAGCTGCAAGTCCGCTAAGGTCATCTTGCATACCTTATGGCCCTCAAGGGAGTGCTGCTGCTGCATGCTGGCTCGTGTTCTGCTGCTGGACAAGTTGCAGTCTCAGACTGTTCCACTGAGGATGGCTTTCTCTGGACAAACAAAACAGACTGCAGAGAGCAAAGACAACCTGGGAATAGGGCCAGGAAGGAGGATGAGGCCAGATCCCAGCAGACTGCTGTGCTGCTCCCTGGTCAGCTGAGGAGAGGGGCATCAGAGGAGCAAAAGCACCATGGTGGGGTCCTGGTGCTGCTGTGCTGTAACTTGGGCTGCAGGGAGCATGGCCATAGCTCCAATGAGACAAACCACCTTGTTTTGCTAGATAACTTTTGTTTTTTGGGGAGGTACATTAAAAAAAATGGGGCTGTCAGGAAAGTACAAGGGTTTTTAAAAAACTCTGGTGCCCTGTAAAATGTTAAGAGGTGCTATCCTGGAGGGTCAGAGCAGACACGTGCCTACTATCATGAGTTCTTTAACCAGACCAGAGGAACACAAAAACAAAAGGAGCATGACTGTCCAGCAGAGTCAAGGGGCTGGGGGAGGCACCAAAACAAGGTATGTAAAATCGCAGTGATTGTGGCCAACAAAAGTCTATCACATTAAATGTAAAATCAGGGTGTGGTGTTGAAGCAAAAAAGACAACCACCCCCCCCAAAAAAACCCAACCCAATTCACTACTCCTTCCTCAGACTGTGGCAGTGCAGGGAGCTGTGGAGGCATGCACTGCACAGGAAAGGCAGCAGCAGTGTTGGGTAAAGGTGTTTTGTGAGGCACATACACGCACACGCACACACCCTGCGAGTGAGCCTGGCAGCACCATCAGAAGACGGTGCAAAGGGCTGACAGTGCCAGGGCAGAGCAGGGCATGCACAGACCCTGCAGCATCAACACCACCATGGCACAGGGAAGGGGCTGGGTGGCTCATGCAGAGCAATTTTGGCACACCAGTTTAAGAGATGTTGGACAGTGCTAGCACGTGTGTGGGTGATCATGAACCCATTGCAGGCTTGTGCAGTGCTAAAACAGAACAGACTTGGCAAAGGCAACGCAGGTCACTCATTGCAGCAACAGCTGATTAAAGCCAGAAGTAATGGCAGAACTATCGCCCATGAAGTCTTGCAAGAAGCCATACAGGGCTGCAGTGTTCAGTGTAATCACAGCAACCATGAGTCCCAGGGACAGAGGTTGTTAAACTGCTTGGAGCAATCCTGCCTGGAGATGTGACAGCTACCAGGGTAGAGCCCACTGCCCTCCCCAGTGGCAGGAGATGGCGGACAATTATTCACGGGACAAGAGCAAAGGGTGAGTGAAGTAATCAGCACGTGCTGGCACTACCTGCAGCACTCGGCTGCAGGACACCATGGATGCCAAGCATCCTGGTTCAACGCAGGGCTGGAAGCCCCAGCATGGGCTGTTAAACCCACACCACCAACAGGTCAGCCATCCCTCAGAGCTGGAAGCTGAGGAGCTGGCAATGACCCGCGCACCCTCACAACCCAAATAACTTCTACAGGTTGCTCTGTGCCCTCAGCTGTGGGAGGAAAGGCACAAGATCAGGACTCAACATACAAAACCTCAAATGAGGAGAAGAGTGTGCGGCTCTTGACTGATCTGTAGGGACCCAAACCTCCCCACAGTGCCAGCCTTCCCCACAGTACCTGCCTTCAGCATGGGGTAGGAGATGCTGCACACAGCAAGTACTGCCTGGCTGGGGCTGTCAGTGTCACCAGCCTTAGACGGGGAGATGGGCTGCAATGTGACAGGAACCCAGCAGCAAGGTGCTCAGCCAGAAAGCAGCTGCAAACTGTTACTTGCTGGAGAAACCAGACATCCTGCTGGCTGCAGCCTCCCCTGCTCTCTCTGGGGAAGAAAATCAAGTGTATGGCTTGCCCATATCTCCAGACCACAGCCAGGCGTGCAGCAGGGCAAAGGCATGCCAGAGCGGAGTGGGCACATGGGGAGAGAGGTTGAGACCTGCTGACACACAGGGGGCAGTGTCCTCCATGGCGTCAGCATGGTCAGCTCCTGTCAGTGCAGATGACAGCCAGTGTCCAGCACAGCCCAGACCAGCTGCCCCCAGATAACAATGCCCACCCTGGGCCCGGGCAGCCCTCAGCACGGGGTAGTGGCCCCCTCAAGGCCAGTAGCCGAGAAAGATGTGGGAGCTCCAGGGCTCCATGAGCACGGGGCATGCGCAGCAGAGACACAGTACCTTGCACACTTGTGCTTGGCACCCCATCCAGCACTCAAGCCGCAATGACAACAGTAAAAAACTTAAGTTTATTTCCCTGTAAAGGCAGAGCTTTCCTTTAAAAACCAGCTCGTTTCACTCATGAGAGGGTGCGGGGCTGAACTGCAGAGGCAAGGGCTTCCTCACTCACTCCTCCAGGCCAAGAGCTTCCCTGAGGGGTCACACACCAAGCAAGCCCTCCACCATCTCCAGGGGTTGCTCAGCCTCAGCTGGTCCCCAGCAGCCACTATGAGGAGCAAGGCGGGAGGAACATGTGAGGCAGGTCAGATGCACTACAGCCCCAGGCACACTGGCTGCACCCTGCAGGCTGGGAGCTGGTGAGGTGGCTCTGCATGCCCCGGGAGCAGGCAGAGTGAGAAGCACAGGTCCACGCGCCCAAGCTGGGAGCAGGGAGCAGCTGCAGCTTGAGGCGGTTCATGCAGGCAGAGAGCAGGACAAGGAGCGGCTGTCGCAGTTGGTGCGCTGCACAGCAGCGGTGCCAGCAGACCCCGCGCCTGGTGGGCAGTGCCGGGGCAGGGCAGGCACTGCCTGGCCCGGGTGCAGGCACAGGGTGAGTCCTGAGTGGCTGGTCCATTGCTGCGGAGATTTGGCTTAGCCCAGGGGAGGCTTGGGGCCAGCAGTCCCAGGGCTGGGCGTGGGGAAGTCTCCAACCCCTGCCAGCCCCTTCCAGCTGTCTGGGGGTTGCCCCAAGCGGTAGCACAGTAGCTGCGTAGTAGGAGAGCTCGCTCTGGGCACAAGAGGTGCTGACTCTGAAACGCAAGAGGGAGGAAGACCCGATACATGAGGCAGGTGTTTGGGAACCCAGCACAGCCTGGGAGGGGAAGCAAACCTTCCCAGGCGAGCCACCAGCCCCCTCCCCCTGCAGAGGACACGCTGGGGCATGTGTCAAAGCAGCATTGAAGGAGAGAACTTACCTGCTGGGCTGTGGGCTCCCCTCCCCAGCTCCTCCATGCTGCTTTGGAAGAGAACAGAGCACCCATCATACCCCAAGAAAGGCCTGCCAAGAGACGCAGCACACTCGTGACCCCAACAACGCAGGCATAGTGCAGCAGTACCAGGCACTCAGTGCAGAAGGCCTAGGCCCCCTACCAAACCCCTTCCCCAGGCCAGCCTGTCCTGAGACTGCAAAGCCACATCTCCTTCCCACCAGAAGGCCCCACGTACAAAGGGCTGCCACATCATAGGGCCACATACATATCTCTGGTCTGTGCACGCACTTGTTCCCAGCTGACACCAGCTCAGCCCAAGCTCAGCCCTGCGGCACTGGCAGACCCCAGCTAGGTGCCAGCTGACAGGCACATGGAGAACAGCCACAATGGAACCGGCCTCTCGCACCCACTGCCGCAGGGACCTCTGCAAAGACCTACGGGTTAATCCTCTACTGCTGGTCTGGTACCATCAGCTCCTCCCAAGCACAGGACAGACACCAGCAAGCTCAGCCTCAGGCCCTAGTACATGCAGAAGTCACCATGACCAGGCCTCCATCCTGGCCCAAGCCCGAGAGAAATCAGTGGGAGGAGAGGGACAACTCTGAGTCCCACTTGAGGAAGCCCTCACTACAAGAAAGGCATTGAGGGGCTGGAGCGTGTTCAGAGAAGGGCAACGGAGCTGGTGAGGGGTCTGGAGCAGGAGTCTGGTGAGGAGCAGCTGAGGGAGCTGGGGGCGTTCAGCCTGGAGAAAAGGGGGCTGAGGGGAGACCTTCTCGCTCTCTGCAACTCCCTGGAAGGAGGGGGTAGCCGGGGGGGGTTGGTCTCTTCTCCGAAGGAACAGGCGATGGGACAAGAGGAAATGGCCTCAAGTTGTGCCAGTGGAGGTTTAAGATGGATATTAGGAAAAAATTATGCATGGAAAGGGCTGTCAAGCATTGTAACAGGCTACCCAGGGAAGTGGTGGAGTGCTGAGAGATACGGTTTAGTGGTGGACTTGGCAGTGCTAGGTCAATGGTTGGACTCATGATTCTGATTCTAAGCATGTCTGGGTAGGCTGGCCTCAGCAGAGTGGCAGAAACAGAACATGTAACATCTCTGGGTACATGCTGAGGGTCAGCATCTGTCCCCCACAGCTCCACTGCAAAAGCTGAACTGCAAGACGTGCCCCTCCACAGCTCAGCTCCCTGTTCACTCGACCTCTCAGCTGGCAGAGGCAGAGAAAGCAGCAGGAGGCTCCCCCTTGCTCCCATGCAGATCTCCTCCATGTTCCCACCATGACTGTGGGCCCAGCAGCTCCCCTTGCATGGGGTGCAGAGAAGGAAACAAGACAGAGTTCACCAGAGAGATCCCTGAATGCAAGCAGCAGTTCACCACCTACCCAGGTAAGGTGTCACTGACATTATCATCTTCCTCCTCCTCTTCCTCCTCCTGGCAAACAAACAAACAAAACAAAACAAACAAAAAAATCACCATGACACCTTGCTGCCTGTGCAGGTCTGTCAGGAGGGAGCTGGGGCTCCCCAGAGCCTGTTCTGGAGCAGCAGGGCAGTCGCCAGTGCCTTCACAAGACAAAATCACCCACCAAGCATGGCACAGACAAAGGGTGCCTACAGGCCGTAGGGGGAAAGGTGGCACCTGCTGAAAACCTCAGGGCTCAGGCACACAGCCACACAAGGGGAGAGACAGACCACGGCTCTTCTCACATCTCCTCCAGTCAGCAGAGCACCAAACACGGGCTGTGAGTGCAGAACAAGCCACCAAGCTGAGAAGCTGCTGCCCTCAGCGCAGCTTTGCCCAGAGACAGGAGTGGGGTGAGCACATCTTGCAGCCTGAGGGCCAGGCAGAGGACACTGGGAGCAGGCTGTAAGCAAGGATGACCTCAAGCACTGCCAGGCTGGGCCAGCACTGGCAGCATGAGGCCAAGGACCAAGTGTCCAGAGGCTCCTGGGCAGGGACACAGAGAGACCGGCAATGCTCTCATCGGCCCTGGACATGCAGTAGGTGTAGTGCAGATGGGCAGGGCTGAGCCTTACCCCAGGCTGGCAAGATGATGACTAGACAAAGGCTCCTCTCCTTCAGAGACAATGTCTCACCCCTAGGCACAGCACCAAGCGTGCAGAGCAGGTCCCAGCTCCCTGTCTGACAGTGCCAGCAGAGCAGAGCTGGGAGCTGCTGCAATGCTGGGGCTGACAGGAAAGCTCCTGGAGCAAAGACCACCTGACGAACCGCGCTGCCTTGTGAGACAGAGCACAGAGAGCCCCTCTTCATGTCAGGCCACCATGTGTGAGGGAGGCTGCACAGATACCAACAGGGTCCTGGAAGCCAGGAGGAGGGAGCTGTGTAAGGGTTACTCTTTTCCTGCTCTCCTGTGAGACAGACCTGAGCATGGGCCAGACTTGCACATACTGTACCCCAAACTGGTGTCTGAAGGGAAGGCTCCCCGGGGGGGCTGGCTCACTTGGTCTGCCGGGCTCACTGGTCTCCAAGACACATGAAGGGTGAAGGGGCTGTTCCTGCCTAGAGCCTGGGACAGGGCAAAAGCAGCAGAGTTAGTGCTTGCAACCTGGAGAAGGCCCAGCAGGGGATGTACAGGCAGGACTATGGGCAAAGGACAGATACCCCTGCAGTGCTCGGGAAGGCTGCAAACAAGGTGGTGGTGGGGAATCGCTGCTCAGGGCAGGTAGCACAGAGCCCTGAGCTGTGCTACAGCTCAGCAAAGCAGAAGAATTCAGCATGGATAGCGTGGACACCCCCATCCCACCCCAGCCAGAGACAGGGCAGGCTCCCCAGGTGGGGCAGTGGCAGAGAACACAACAGCAGGGAAAAAATTCTCCCTGTTTGGCGTTTTACACCAGCCAGGCAGTGAGCCATCTCTCCTCCATACAGCCCAAGACGTGGTCCCATACTGGAGAACCCGATCCCAGCGCCAGGCAGAGGAATATGTTTGAGAAATTCCTCCTACCTGCATGTGCTGCTTCCCAGAGATCCAGTGCCATCTGGAAGGCCTGGGCCACAGTCAGAGTCACAGCCTGGGCCTGTGTACAAGAAAGAGGGGGAATGTCTGCTTCCATCTGGGCTCTCAAGCCAGGACAACCCCAGTGCTACGAGATCTGAGAGCCCCCAGGCCTCCCTCACTGCCTTTGCCTGCAGAGCATTCATGTGGAAGGCTACAGTTCAATGCTGTGTCTGTACACCCACGTGGGACAGCCATCTCCAAGAGCAGATCCCAGAGGAGCTGGGACAGAAGAATCTCCTTTCACTCACCACCTGCCGCTGCAGTGTGTGAGCGCACATGTGCTCCCCTCGCTCCATTTCCAGCTGAGGTGCACAGAGGAAAGGGCCCTTTCTCTCTGACAGGGGAGAGGAAGGGCCTTGCTCGCACCCTTACCTTACAGAGCCAAAAGTGATAAAGGCAGTGCTTACAATCTTCTTCTTGGGTGAGAGGAAGGCATGGCACTCCAGTGCCCCGCTCTCCTGGCTCTGGGCAACGTAAGCAAAGACTTTGTTCTGCAGCTTGTCTGTTGTGCAGTAGGAGATCCTGCAGGCAGAGAGGAGCTGCTCAGGGCAATAGGGGACCCCAGCACAGGTCTTCTGCTGTGCTCTCAGTACACCAACAAGCAGTGCTGATAGCCTCAGGCTTTGCTTTCATCTGCCCAAATGATCAGGCAGCCCAAACCCCCAACAAGGGCCAGAGGCTGCCTGGCACCTACAGCTAGTAAGAAGTCACTGCACCCCCAGGCATTCCCTCCATGCTGCCCCAGTGTGCTCCTCAGTCCTCTGATGCCCAGTTCAACCAAAGCACTGAGACAAAAGGAGCACAGAAGGGATTACCTCCAAGGACACAATTTGAGGCCAGGCAGTAGATCTGCCTTGGTACATCAGCTCTGGTGCTGAGACACAAATTTTGCACCACAGAGATGTCCTGTCTCTGCTTCCCATCTGGCCACCATCCTGCAGCCATGCTCCCCTCACACCCATCACCCACAGACACGCAACCCAGCCAAAGCACAGCTGGTAGCAGTAAAAAAGCCCACATCAGCTCTCACAGCAACTGCCTTTAGCCAGCCCGAATAAGCTGCAGTCCACGGCACCCTCATTCCATTGCAGCCAGAAGGGCGGTCCTGTGTCAGTGGAGAGGGCCAGACACACAGTTCTGCCCTAGCTGTGGGGGCTGGACCAGCCATCAGCCTCCACATCCTGCTTGAATGCCAGAAGAGAACAAGCAGGGCCCAGGGAAATGACAGATGGACTGACCCAGAACTTAAGGCCACCCAGGACCCTGCCTGCATTCAGCCCCAAGCAGTGCAGTGGGGCACAGCAGGAAGAGGGCACGGGCCTCAGGGAGCCAAAGGAAGACCTAACCTTGAAGGTACCACAAACAGAAGGCCCAGCCCTCCCTGGCTTCTCAAGACCCCATCAGTCTCCAGCTGGCTGCTGGGGAACACCCAGGCTCTTCCACATGCCATGCCCACCTGTAGATGGAGATGTTCTCGACCATCTCCTTCGTGTCTGCATCCTGCAGCGAGATGCCCCTCGGAGACACTGTCAGAATCACCTTCTGGAACTTGCGAGCTCCCACCCGTGCCTGGCAGAAGGGAGACACCAGACACCTCTGCAAATCTGGCAAGAACCTGGTCTTCACCCTGACCTCGCTGGCAGGAGTCCCCCAGATTCTGTACGGAGTGCCACCCACTTGGACCCTTGCTGCAAAGGCTTCTGTAGTAGGGATGGGAAAGCAGCACCTGGACATCAGGTATGCCCTGCATAGAACAACCCTGGAATCCATTCACACTACTGCTGTGCACATGGCAAAGGACAGACCCCACCGTCCCTGGTACGTCACCCTCCTCTCCATGCTGTGAGAGGCACAGCTCTGCTCTGAGCCATGCTCCTGCTGTGGGAGCAGGCAGCAGCGGCTGTCCTGCAGGAAGGCAGTTTTCCCCACAGCACACAGGCAGAGACCAGCCAGCCTCTTGCATGCTTCCCTCCTCCTGGGAACGGCACGGTCCCTAGCTGGGCTTCAGGCCTGGGACACAGACACTTCCCAGAGTCCAGGGGCTCCGAATTGGCTCTTCTCCACCCCAGCACAGCAGGACGCCAGATCCAGGTCTCACCGTGGCCACGATCCGGCGGATGGCAGCAGCAGCCATGTCTTCTCCTTTGGGTTTTTCTACCAGCGTCATGCCGAGATACTTGAGCGTGAAGCACATCCCCTCAAGCAGCGGCTCCTGCATATCAGCCCAGCTCTCGGGAAGCTCTGCAGAGACAAAATCCCTCAGCAGCATAAGCCACATGCCAGCGGCCCCACAGCTACCCCCAGCAGAGCTGGGGCACCTTGCTGCAGCTTCACCGCTCCCAGCGGCAGTGCCGCTACCTGCACGCAGCAGGGCACTCTCCTGGCTCTGTGACAGTCTTGGAAGAGGAACAGAACAAGAGGACAGCTCACTCTCAAAGCTTTTAGTCCTCCATCCCTGGAGGTACAGGCTGTCAGCACAGACAGTAAGCTCCTCCGTATCTGCACAGAGCCTCAGATGCTGCAGTGTTCAGTGCTATCTGCAAAAACCTTGCATTCTTGGGTCTCATCTATTTCACTACAAGCAGGTTGTGCTCTGTACAGCATTCATCTCACCCACCTAAGCTGCTGGCACACCTCAGGAACAGCAGCATTTGCTGCCACACTCGGTCAGATCAAAATCCCCAAGTTGTCCCAGTGTAACCGAAGCCAGACCCTCTGTTGCAGCAGCAGGCTGCCAGGGAAAGGGTAGCTTGTCCAGCACTCACAGTCCAAGCTGAGCGACTGGGAAGATTCTGTGTTAAGGAAGAGCTTGGACAGGTATTTCAAGGACACAAACTAGCTTCCAGGAAAACACATTTTATGGATGAACTCCAACACACAGAGGGAGGAGGATCATCAGTTGGACTAGATGACCTTAAAGGTCTTTTCCAACCTAAATGATTCTGTGATTCTATGAGAGCTCCCACGTGCATTACTTTGCAGGTCACAGATTTAAAGGGGCACTGGCTTCTGTTTCCTGTGTCCTCTCTTTTCAAACCCCATTGCTGCAGTCCCGAATAATAATAATAATAATAATAACAACAACAACAACAATAACAACAGGCAGAGTGTCTGTTCACTCAAGGAAGATTCCCTAGGGACAATCCTCAGCATCTCCAGCTTTCTCCAGAACCCAATCCCCTTCACCAGCACGTTCTGCCACACAGTCGGTCCCGACACCACTACCGTTGGCAGAGAACACACAAAGCAAGCACCATAGAAGCATCCATTCAACCTCTGCTCCCACAAGACAGCACCATTGGCTTCAACAGAGAGTTCACTCTCATTGAAGGCAAAGGCTTTAGTTATCAGACTAGTGTGCCATACACAAAGGAACACTTCTCTTGTGCCAAGTAATTCCTGGTGATAATGTTGAAGGAGAGCTGAAGCAGATGTTAGCACACATTTACTTTCCTCTAATCTCAAAGAGCACAAGGATGGTGAGAGAGGAGACATGTGGAAGGGCTAAAACACAGGGAGTCACAGTCTCTCTCGCCTTCTTGGGGATTCATCCCACATAGGAGGGAAGGAACAAGAACACAAAAGTTACACGCTCTGCTACAACCACCAGGTTTGTACACTTCCCTGGGAATTGCCTAGGTATCTACTGTTCACACTAAGCTAATACTTTTCAGGGTTATTTTTCATCTCTTTCCTGGGATTAGCTCCCTGAGCATTACTGGCACACTTGCAGAAGGCTCTGACTCATAATTGGAATAACCTGAACCCATAGGGAAATCGTGAGACCTTATTTGCACAGCGTACTCCTGCACAAACTTCAACTACCAGGGAACCCACTTGGTCCTGTGTGGATGTCAGGGATCTCTCCCCAGGGCAGAAGAGCACTGTCTCACTCCGAGCTTTGAGAGCAGCCCATGCGTGCCAGGGCTGCCAGAGCAAGCTCTGCTGCTCTGACAGAGCCTCTGGGCAGCGACAACTGGCAAAGCCCGGGCACAGCCCGGCTGTGGGGGCTGTGGGGTCAGTCTCGGACCTGGCTGTGCCACAGATGGCAGAGCAGACAGCCAGCAGCCAGCAACGTCCATGCCCGCCACGCTGGCTGCACGCACGTCCGTGCCTGCGGAGTACTGGGCGCAGCCGTTGCCGAGGCCAAGGCCGGCACAGGCCGGGAGGATGCCTGCGAACAGATGGGGTACAGCGTGCTCCAGCGCCAGCCCACGGCACTGCCCGTCAGCGCCACCCGAGGCCTTTCAGCCCCGCAGCGCGCGTGGCCCCAGTTGGAAAGTGGGGCAGGAGGCTGGCAGCCAGGGCAGCATGCGGTGGGGCCGGGCAACCGTCCTCTAGCGCTGCTGTCCGCCTCAGCCTACACCCCATTTTCCGCCCCACAGCCCCCCGCTGCCTACCACTGCTCCCAGCCCACCCCGGCCCGCGGCATCACGGCACGGCCAGGGCCCGTCCCCGGCCGACGGCCCCCGCTGTCCCCCGCAGCATCACCAGCCCACCCCGATCCGCGGCACCGCC
>VYZM01018711.1:0-29478 GCA_013398915.1 Dromas ardeola | reverse complement strand
CCGGCAGGTACGGTGGGTGGAGCCTTGGGGGTCGGTCCGGGCTGGGGACGGCGGTGGCGGTGCTGAGGCTGTGTGTGCCCCGCAGGACGGGACGGCGCGGGTGACCTGCATGGCCTGGTCCGCCACCAGCGCACGGTTCGCCGTCTGCACCGCCGACCGGGTGGTGCTGCTGTACGACGAGCAGGGCGAGCGGCGCGACAAGTTCTCCACCAAGCCCGCTGACGCCAAGGTGAGGGCCCGGGGCCGGGGCCAGGCCTGCTGCCGCCGGGGCTGCTCCGGGGCAGGGCCAGGGCCGCGGCCCGGGGTGGGGGCCGGGCGCAGGGGGCAGAGCAGCCTCCCCCTGCGGCTCACACCGCCGCTCTCTCTGCAGTACGGCAGGAAAAGCTACGTGGTTAAAGGCATGGCCTTCTCCCCGGACTCCACCAAAATCGCCATTGGCCAAACGGACAACATTGTCTACGTTTACAGGATTGGAGAGGAGTGGTGAGTCTGGCGTGGAGGGTCCAGCGGCCGTGAGGAGGGGATGGCACTCTCCTTCCTGCTGTACAGTGTGCTCGCCAGGCGTTGATGCTGCCTGCATCTGTGTCCTGGTCTGCTTCTCCGCCCAGTACGTGCTGTGCATCGTCTGACCTGCAGTGAAGCACTCAGACGTTTCTGTGGTGAGCAGCAGATAGGATTTCCTTGAACCCCTGTGACCATGCACCAGCTGAGCTTCTGTGGAGCTGGAGCTGTGACGCCCGTGCTGCTCTCCCCTGTTTCATAGATGTGGAACTGTGGAACCTGCCTCACTTCAGCCTCGTTTGCTGGTGTGTGTTGTGCTAAAGTTGCTCAGAAAGGCAGGTCACCAGAATTTTGTAAGCTCTGGAGTTGTTTTTTTTTTAATTTTCTGCCTGAAGTTGCCTTGTGGTAGACAGCCAGTGTGCAAAACTTAAAGGGCCTGTGTTTGGCAATAGTAAAACAGGCTGAATACAAACAGCAGGGTAACCAGAATGGGCAGTATTACTAGCTTCGCTGACAGTCGTTTTTGTCTACCTTTTTCTGCAGGGGTGACAAGAAGGTGATATGCAACAAGTTCATCCAAACGGTGAGACCCAGACTCCTGTTTAACTCCCATTTTCTCCAACATATGTAGGATAAAGACAGTTAAATGTCTCTCTGCTCATAATCAGAGGTGTACTTGGCCAAACTGCCAGTGGTACTTGGTCTTCAAAAGGTGCAGGAAGATCCTGAGGTAGTCTCTGTATTTTGAGGGTTGTATTCCTCGGCAAGCTTCAGAGGCCTCATAATGCCTGGGTACAACACAGTAATTAATTGTTGAATAATGCAACCAATTACAAAACTTTGGGGACTACTTTAGGCATCAGAGGACAGAGTGTTTTAAGGGAATTGAAAGGGGGAAACAGGAGAGACTCTGAGCCCAGCTGTTTTTCATAGGTTGGCAACTCTAAGCCCCAAGATTCCTTATTAACCAAAATGTAAAGTGTGCAGAATGCAGTCAAACTGCACAGTTTCTGCATGTTCAGAGATGTCAGGTTTGTAAGTCTGGTTATGTCTGTGGCTGCCTTCGTGTTCTGCTCCCCTAGCTCTGCCTGTATGGTCAGAGTGCACTCTACTCAGGAGGTCTCTAGCAAGGATTGTCCGAGGTTGATGTCAGTATCTGGAAAAGGCAAAGGTGTTATAAATTCCCTGCGTAGAAAACCATCTGTATGAGACAACACAATGCACTGACTAGTTCTTTTACCTTCAGGAGCCAATGTCCAGCAGCTGCCCTAGGCTTTCCAGCCAGTTGCCATCACACTATGACCCCCACTTTCTCTGTGTCACTGGAGGAGTTCTCTGCTATGTTGGCCCCTGAAGGAGCCAGTACCAGTTAGGAGGAGTAATCCCCTGGGCCACATCACCAGAAGACATAGGCAGAGCTGCTCCTAATGTAGTTGCTGGAGTTTCTGTGCCAGGTGTTCTCAAACTCCTTCTCAGGTGAAGGGCAGCCTGAGCCTCTGGACGGAAAGCCTACATCTCAGGGCTGGGTCATGACCTACCACTGCAGCTGCTCTTATGGAGGCTTAGGAGGCCCCTCAAGCCTCTCTGAACACTCGCGGCTGGTTGCAGGAGGGTAACCCAGGTAGTTCTCTTGCTCTGTCAATAAGTGAAGAAAGCTGTTGGTCAGCCTTTGTTTCACTGTGTTTGAGCTGCTGCGCTGAGTGGTCACACAGAATCACACAGAATGGTAGAGGTTGGAAGGGACCTCTGGAGATTATGTAGTCCAACCCCCCTGCCAGAGCAGGTTCACCTAGAGCAGGTAAATGCTCACGACACTGGATAGACTGTCATGAGGAAAAGAGAGCAAGAGGGGCTGGGTGTCCACTTGTCCCTTTCCTGGACATTGAGGCTAACCCAGGTATGGATACCTGTAGCCTTCCTGGAGAGTCCTTTCATTGTTCATTGCCTGCTGCCTGCCCCTCTGCCTCCCTTTTGCTGCGGCACCTGCCGTACAGCCTGGTGGGAGGCTGCTTGCCTCTCACAAGCATAGGTGGTGCGCACAGCATCCAGACAGGTTTTTGTATTTTTAATGCAGCGGTTCATTTCTCTTTTCTCTCATTCTCTTATTTTCTCCATGCTTTTTCTACCATTTCTATCATAAAAAATCCTTTATTTTTTCTAATGCTATGTCTGTGGTTTTTTACCACTGTGTCCATTTTCTCCTATAACTAAATATTGTTATTTACAAATTTTTGGTGTGCTCAGTCAGTATGAGAGATCATTTATTAAGCCCTTTCCCTCTCCTGCCATTTGCAAAACCTACTGGGCATTCTTATACATTGTGTGAATACAGTGATGCTGTTCTGCTCTGCTGGCAAGCAGGGCGTTCTGCTAGAGGGTCAGGATGAGTATGTGCAAGTTTGACTTCTTTACACAAGTAGCTGAGCATGTGACCACTTTGTGAGGCTTGTTTCTGAGCTACCAATGGGCTTGTGGTTGTGTTGGGCTGAAAATAAGGGTCTGGGTGATAATGAGGGAAAGATACGGAAGTCTGGAAAACAGGTGTAATAAAAACGGGTCTTGGTCATTGTTTGAACATATAAATTATGAGCAGCTTAGGTATCCAGCAACATTTTGGTATCTGATTGTAGCTGTGTTTGCTGATGTGAATGGTAAGAGTGGGGGATAAAAGCTGAGATGAATTAAAGAGGGTGTAAATGTGCCTAAAGCAGGCTCAGATGCTTAAAGTGTAACAGATGAGCCAGTGAGGCTAGTGCTGTTGGGACAGTGCCAAACACCAGCCGCCTTGTTGACTGAAATTCTTCAGTTTAAATGTGGAGCAGTTTCATTAACTCTCTTGGCCCTCTCTTACAGTTTGGTTTTGGGCTCCCCCACCTCAGTTTTTGAGAATACCTTTGGTTTGGGTTTAACGAACCCATTTCTACCTGACCTACTTTGTAGCATGTGATAACCATCTTGCTTTTAAACAAAAAATATAAATAAAGACTATTTCTGATTCATCAAATGAAGATCCAATGTACAAATATTCTTGTATCTATTACAGAAGCTAGCAGAGTCAAATTATTTTTATGTTTTATACTTGTTGCAAAAAAAATCTTAAAATAGCCATGATTTTATACATTCAACAATAGCATGTGGAAAACCACACATCTGATCAATAAGTAATCCTCTCAGAAGAGCATCCATGCTAGTATAACTCTGATGCCCTGCTTTAGCCCTTCTGAGCCTGCTACTTTACCCCAGCTCACTATTATCTAGTTCAAGCTTCAGCATGGAAGGCCTCGATCCTACTTTAAGGTCTGTTCAAATGCCCCCATCTCTTCTCTTTCTTGGTCTGAGTCGTCTTTGTGTTCATGAGCTGTGTTGTGTAGCAACGGAGCAAGAGGCTTTCAAACTAGGGTGGAGCTCTTATCTCTCTTTTTACCTCCTCCTTGGCAGAGTTCTGTGACCTGCTTGTCGTGGCCAGCGGAGAATATCATTGTCTTTGGTCTTGCTGAAGGAAAGGTAGAGAAGCTTGTTATTTGCCTGATTTCCTTTTCCGTGCAGGGGCTACCAGCACCTGGGCTGCAGGGTAGGAGCCATTACTG
The DNA here is from genome assembly GCA_013398915.1 of Dromas ardeola. Lineage (NCBI taxonomy): Eukaryota > Metazoa > Chordata > Aves > Charadriiformes > Dromadidae > Dromas > Dromas ardeola. The sequence goes on along the minus strand of VYZM01018711.1, from coordinate 25,390 downwards.
TGTGGCGCTGGGCACCAAATAGCAACAAAGGGATTACACCACTGACTAATTTTCTGGTTCCCTTGAAAGGAACCAAGTTCTAGTCCTTGGAGGTTCTACTGGACCATTTGGTCCTTTTCCTGAGCCTTTCTAGAAATGTGGAAGTGTGACTCCAGCTCTTCCACCACTTCTCCTGCCGGAAAGCAATGAGCTTCCTGTTATTTCATGGACTGGGAAACCTCTAGGGATGTTACACTGGGGGAAATCCACATTCTGCAGACAGAAGCAACATTGATCAGATTCTCTTTCTCAGGTTCGTTTAGCAAATACAAAGAACAACAAGTCTTCCACCATTTATGGGACAGATTCCTATGTGGTCTCGCTAACTTCCAAGTGAGTATGGCATTGCTTTAGCCCATGCTGCTTTGGCTCAGTCTCCTACCCCACTGTTGGCCCTGGCATAACTGGTGGCACTATGGGAGGTTGCCAGAGTGTCTTTCTGCTGTCAGTTCCCTGTTGAGATAATAAAGTACTGTGCTTTCCAGAAGGAATTCCTTCTTAAAATCTGATCTCTGGCGATGCCACACTGGCCCATGCATTTTGGTTGTCCCTCAAACACATTTCAGGATGCCAGACCTCATGAGATTACTTATATATATTGATTTACTTGAATCCAGGACTTTATAAAGATTAAATTTGTCAACTCCATCTAGCTAATTACTACCATTAGTCAAGTTTAAGGGCTAAAAAAAGTAAAAATATTCTGCCAGATAAATTGTGACAAGGTTATGATTAGAAATACAACCATAAGGTGCAATTTTAAATTAATTAAGATTTAATTTTAACTACTTCAGTATCCTTTACCTAAAATAATTAAGATATGTTGTGGTCCTAGCAGTGAGATTCTCACTAAATGGTGACATTCTGGGTTTTGAGTGCTAAACAAATTTAAAAAACCTAAAGCTAGTCTCGGGCTCTGACTTTCTACTGCTGAGAAATCTCTCCAAAATCTGTCTGCCTTTGTCCAGAGGGTTTCTATTTCCTCTCCCTTCACCCCTACTCCTTTCCCCACCTCTATTCCCTGTTTGCACCCCTCTCCCTCAATCTTTCCCCACACTCTCTCCCCCTCTTCTTTTATTTCTAAACACAGCTCATGCTGTTATTGCTATGGTATGAATGGCAAATCTGGGATTGCAATCAACAGAAGACAGATGTATGATTCCTGGATTGTTAAATTGTTCATAGAATTTGTACTCTGTACTTGAATCATCATTAAAAAGTATCTTTCTGGTACATTATGTTAGGCCTCTTTCCTCTTCCGTGCCCTCTTCTTCTTGCTTGTGTCAAGAATTACACAAGACGTTAGTGCTACAAATAATGGACTTAGGCCTGGAGTGTTTGTCCAGATGTTTTTTTCTCTAAATTGTGTTGCTTTTAGGGATTCCTGGCATCACAATATCCAGCCTCATTTCTGGAACGGTTCCAATGCAAGAGTTATTTGATACACCTTGTTATAAGAAATTGTGTGCATAGTTCTTATTCCACTTAAGGTAACTTAGTCTCTCTGTGTTTTAGTAATACCAAAAGTTGGTTATTGTGATTTTACATGATGAAGATACTTACCTGGCTGCTCTCCTTTCCACTCTCTGTACTTTTATCTGCTTTGTTTTTACAGACACCGATACAGATACTAGATATTCTTGTGTTCATCACCCAGCTTGTCTTTGGTAAAGGTTCCTTTAATGAGAAACACCAATGATGACCCTATGACTGGCTCCTGTGGGCAGGGATATGAAAATAAAGGTGCAAGTCTTACTGCAGTATTGCATCATCCTGCCTGTGTTTCTTTGCAGTGTGTCGGGGAAGGGAATCCTGTCTGGCCATGCAGATGGAACCATAGTACGCTTCTTCTTTGATGATGAGGGCTCAGGTGAATCACAGGTATCAAAGGTTCTTCTTCAATGAACAAAATTCCTGTTCGCACAGCCTGCTCCCCAGGTCAAGAGCTTTGGAAATGGATCAGGCCATGGAGGGAGTGCAAGTCTGGAGAGGTGCTGCAGTCTGTGCTTGCTAGCGTAGGTTTTATGGAGCATTGATGACGACAGAACGGTGACTAGATGCTTTGAAGTACACTGAATGCAGTGGTAAGAGCAGAAGTTATGTTTTTGTGTATGAGACACAAGACTTTTCAGGTGTCTAGAAAGATCTGATGTTAGAGTGTCCAGGAGAATGATGCTTGAATAGGTAGGGTTCCAGGGAATAGCTATTGTCGTCTTCTCAGTAAGCAATGTATAGTTATCTCAGTTAACTCTGAATCCCAGGTTCAGACTCTGTGGACAGGATACTCTAGGCACCCAGCATTTCTCCTGAGCCTCCTCCCCAGAAGTAGTCGTCTCTGTGCTTCAAACTGTGGTGAAGGGAATGCTATTGTCACTCAGATCTTTTGTCTCCAACTGAAGCAGTTTGAGTATGTCTGCTCTCTAGCATGATATGCTGAATGCCCATATATCCTCTGATGTGTTAAGAGTGTATCCCAGTCTAGTTAATGGTACTGGTCTTTTTACTGGCACCAGGCATCTTCTCTCCCAGTTAAACTCATGGAATAGCCGAAACATCTCTCAGTTCTGGTTTCTGTCTACCTTCCTACAGACGGGCAGGCAGACAAAACAACCTCCACGAACTGGACTTTACAGAAGGGCCTCAGACTGGTCTCATTGTGATAGCTGAATACAGAGGCCGGCTGGGGGCTAGAGCCATTCACGTTTTCAGGATGTTCTTTCTTGTCTAATGTAGGGTAAGTTGGTGATGCATCCCTGTCCTCCTTACGCCCTCGCCTGGGCTTCCAACAGCATTGTGGCTGCAGGCTGCGATAAGAAGATTGTAGCTTATGGGAAGGAGGGCAATGTGATTCAAAGCTTTGACTATAGCCGGGACCCGTCGGAGAAGGAATTCACCACAGCAGCTGCCAGTCCTGGCGGCCAGTCTGTGGTCATTGGCAGCTATGATAGGTATGGTGCCTGATGGTAAATTCTCCCCTTTATACTGCTTTCTTCTTCAACCATACACAGTTCTTCATATCTCTGCTGGCTCATCTGTTCTCACAGGTTAAGGGTTTTGAACTGGAGCCCACGCCGCAGTGCCTGGGAGGAAGGCAAACCCAAAGAAATAGCTCACCTCTACACCATCACAGCTTTAGCATGGAAGAGGGATGGTTCACGGATCTGTGCGGTTTGTATCATCAGTCAGCAACCTTGAGCCCATGAGTCACACACCAGGGACAGTCTTACGCATGCTTCTGAGAACAAAGTGACGTGATACAAGGAGGGCTTATGAGAGTGGTCACACCATCACCGAGGTGTGCGATGCAGGTGCCTGGGCTGAGACCTTGTGCAAAGGACTCTGCTGCAGTCAGATGTGCAGCATGCAGAGTATGAAGCTGAAAAATATCATAGAGGATTGTGTAATGGCTCATTGGCAGCAGCAGTCCTCCTTTTTTCATAGAAGCATAATAAGGTCAGCATAGCTTCTCTAGAGCAGTCTCATGAGCATTCTTTCCTCTGAGCACCTGTGAGAAGCAGTACAAAAACTGATCTTATACCTTATGTTTATGAGCTATGTTTTCAGTTCAGAGTTGTCTTCTACTTTCAGCCATTGGGCCTTGATCTGCCTTTCTCTATCAAGTTAAATAATTCCTTAAAGCTCTTTAACTTAATCTTTCTGCAAATCTTTCTGTATTAACCTCTCCTCTTCCTCTGCCATGTACATGGCAGTATTTGCGAAGCTCTGTTTCTCTGAGAATTTCTCAATATTTCGGTTCTCTCAAAAAAGTTAAGATAGGGCTGGTCCTCATGCATGTCGGGCTTGAGTCGTGTTCCTCAGAGCATCCGGGACCTGTGGATTTCTGTCTCACCGCTGATCCTCTTCATGAAATATGGTCTGGAATACCTCTTCATAACAGAATTCACTGACTGTGTGCAATGTGTTTGTTTCCCCAGGGCACTCTCTGTGGAGGAGTTGAACAATTTGACTGCTGCCTTCGCAGAAGCATTTATAAAAATAAATTTGAAATAACATATGTGGGACCAAGCCAGGTAAGAGAATATCCAGTGAGGTAATGTCTGTTGATGAAAAGGGATGCTTACTAAAACTAGACATGTTTGGAGTTCTTGGTGCCATCAGCTTCTTTCCTGTCCATCATCTGCCTCTGGTCCTTGGCCCAATCATTCATAGAATCACAGGATGGTTTGGTTTGGAAGGGACCTTTAAAGGTCATCTAGTCCAAACCCCCTGCAATGAGCAGGGACATCTTCAACTAGATTAGATTGCTCAGATCCCCATCCAGCCTGGCCTTGAACACTTAGAGAGATGGGGCATCTACTGCCTCTCCGGGCAACCTCGGCCAGTGTCTCGCTACCCTTGTTGTAAAACATTTCTTCCTTATACAGAGTCTGAATCTACCCTCCTTTAGTTTAAAACCATTACCTCTTGTCCTATCACAGCAAGCCCTGCTAAAAAGTTTGTCCCCATCTTTCTTATAAACACTCCTTAAGTACTAAACGGCTGTAGTAAGGTCACCCCGGAGCCTTCTCTTCTCCAGGCTGAACCCCCCCAACTCTCTCATCCTGTCCTCACAGCAGAGGGGCTCCAGCCCTCCCAGCATCTCCGGGGCCTTCTCTGGCCCCGCTCCAACAGCTCCATGTCTCTCCTGTGCTGAGGCCCCAGCGCTGGAGGCAGCACTGCAGGGGAGCCTCCCCCAAGCGGAGCAGAGGGGCAGAATCCCCCCCCCGGCCCTGCTGCCCATGCTGCTGGGGATGCAGCGCAGGGTGCAGGGGGGTTCTGGGCTGCCAGCACACGGTGCCGGCTCATGGCCAGCTTTCCCCCCCACCACCACCCCCAAGCCCTTCTCGGCAGGGCTGCTCTCCATCCCTCCATCCCCAGCCTGGGCTGGCACCGGGGGCTGCCTCCACCCAGGTGCAGGACTCTGTACTCGGCCTTGTTGGACCTCATGATGTTCACATGAGCCCATTTCTTGAGCTTGTCCAGGTCCTCTGGATGGCACCTCATCCCTCAGGTGTGTCACTGCACCACTCAGCTTGGTGTCATCTGCAAGCTTGCTGAGGTTACATTTGATCCCACTGTCTATGTCATTGATGGAGACATTAAACAGTACAGGTCCCAGTATGGACCCCTGAGGGACAGATTCCTTGTGATCAGCTGAGGGAGCTCTGTAGATTCTGTAGGTAGCTTCAGCCCTGTTAAAACTATACTTGAAAGAATTAGGAGTGATGGTGATTTCTCTGAGTTCATTTACCTCATTCCCTCCTCCCTTTAAAGCAGTTACACTGTTTGTTCATAGGAACTTGTCGGGAAAGGCATAGGGAATATTCCAGGGACAGCATCAAAGTTGGGTGGAAATTGGCTAGGAGCAAAGACAATGCAGTTTATTCCCTTGCTTGTGAATTTGTGTGGGGTACCTCCATGCCAAATGCAGGCTCCTTAACTGGTTTAAATTTAGCCAACTTTACCCATTTCAAAAGCAGGTAGTAAGGGTGAGCCAGCAGTCTAGACACCCTTCTGTAGTCAGTGGAGAGAGTGTAGGACTCTCAGAGTGTGACTTATCCTCAAGGGCCTGAGTAGTCCTCCAATTAGGCTAGAAACTTCTAAATGGCAGAAGTGAGAATTCCACACTTTATTACAGTTGTCATCCCATACAAAAGGAATGGTAAGGTTTCTTTAAAAAGCAGAGTGAAATGATGTGAGGGGACATCTAAATACCCAAATTTCATCTGTTACATAAGAACCTCATGAAGTTCAGCCAGGCCAAGTGCAAGAACCCTGCACCTAGGTCATGGCAATCCAAAGCACAAATACAGATTGGGCAGAGAATGGCTTGAGAGCAGCCCTGAGGAGAAGGACTTGGGGGTGCTGGTGGATGAGAAACTCAACATGAGCTGGCAATGTGCCCTTGCAGCCCAGAAAGCCAACCGCATCCTGGGCTGCATCAAAAGAAGCATGGCCAGCAGGGCAAGGGAGGTGATTCTGCCCATCTGTTCCGCTCTGGTGAGACCCCACCTGGAGTACTGCATGCAGCTCTGGAGTCCTCAGCACAAGAAGGACATGGACCTGTTGGAATGGGTCCAGTGGAGGGCCACAAAGATGCTGCAAGGCCTGGAGCACCTCTGCTATGAGGACAGGCTGAGAGAGTTGGGGTTGTTCAGCCTGGAGAAGAGAAGGCTCCGGGGAGACCTCAGAGCAGCCTTCCAGTCCCTGAAGGGGGCTTACAGGAAAGATGGGGAGGGACTCTTTATCAGGGAGTGTAATGATAGGATGAGGAGTAATGGTTTCAAACTGAAGGAGAGTAGATTTAGATTGGATATTAGGAAGAAATTCTTTGCTGTGAGGGTGGTGAGACACTGGCCCAGGTTGCCCAGAGAAGTTGTGGCTGCCCCATCCCTGGAGGAGTTCAAGGCCAGGCTGGATGGGGCTTTGAGCAGCCTGGTCTAGTGGGAGGTGTCCCTGCCCAGGGCAGGGCGGTTGGAACTAGATGGTCTTTAAGGTCTCTTCCAACCCGAACCATTCTATGATTGCATAGGGCAAGAAGTCTGTGTTCTTCCTCTATACATGGAAACAGGGCCTCATACTGTTTTTTCCCCACTTTCTCTAGGTCATTGTGAAGAACCTCTCAACAGGAACTCGAGTTGTGTTGAAATCCCAGTATGGTTATGAGATTGATGAGGTGAAGATCTTAGGGAAAGACAGGTATCTGGTGGCCCATACCTCAGACACGTTACTGCTGGGTGACGTCAGCTCCAACAAGCTCAGTGAGGTACTGGAAAATCTGTGGCATTTCCTGAGTGTCAAACTTTGTAACTCAGAGGATATGTTTTCTGTGTGGGAACAATACATTTATTTTCAAAGATTCATAGAATAATTTAGGTTGCAAGGGACCTTGGGAGGTCTTTTATCAAACTTCCTCCCCAAAGGAGGGTCAACATTAAATTCAGATGTGGTTGTTCAGGGCTTTATCCAGGTTGGTCTTGAAAACCTTCAAGGATGGAGATCCTACAGTTTCTCTGGTCCCCTGTTCCAATCCTTTACTGTCCTCATGGGGGAAAGCTTTTTTTTTTAAGTCTTGTTGGAATCTCTGTTTCAGCTACATATGGTGTGAAGATTCTGAGGAGAAGATTTACTGAGGCAAAGGGGCTGCTGGGGGTGCTTTTTATACTAAAGTTAGTCTAGAGGAAGGTGGAGAAGTGCCTGTGAGAGAACAGGCTAGAGGGAGTACATTGGTCACATAAAGGCCTCTTGTCCAGAAGGCAGTAAGATACTGCATAAAGAGAATAGGAGTCTGAAGCAGAGGGAGACTTTAAAAAAAGGAGAGGGAAGTGCGGAACTTGCAAGCTGGGAATGGCTGAACAACACTGTTGGCAGCTGAAGTGTTGGAACATGATCCCTTGTGGGGTGTAATTCATGCTGTCTGTTATGGGAGTTGAGAGCTGGACAATAGACCGCAATGTCTGCAACCTGGTCCCCTGCAGGAGCTCACTCCATGCCATTGTATTGTAGGTAGCCTGGCAAGGATCTGGAGGGAATGAGAAGTTCTTCTTTGACAATGAGAACGTAAGTTGGATGGGACGGGGTGATACCCATGAATGGTGGGTAAAGCTGTGTGTGCACTGGCAGAAAAAGTGTCAACTGCACTTCTGGAAAATCCTGTTTCCCAGCAATTTCCTGGATTTACCCTTTCCATGCAGATCCTAATCTGCCTTCTCCCCATACTTGCCCTTTCCACATGCCAGGTACAGAACACACTCAATGTGTGGAGGAGCAATAAAAGAGCAACGGCCAGAGAGGATGTTAGAGGTACAGAATACAGCTGTCAGGGTGACAGTTTGGCTCCTCCTGCAGGTTACTGATAGGCCCAGCACTAAAATCCCCAACTCAGGAAAAGCTGTCAGTCACAACAGGAAGCCAAGGCCAATTCCCTACTCATCCCAGAGGGTCTGAATTTAGACTTGTGTGCAGCAGCGTTGTTTTCTGCACACTTCACTGGTAGGTATGTGTGCTTACCTGGGTTTTCTGTAAGAGTGTATTCCCCTCTCACCTTCAGGTCTGCATGATTTTTAATGCTGGAGAGCTGACACTGGTGGAATATGGAAGCAATGACATCCTAGGGTCTGTCCGCACAGAGTTCATGAACCCTCATCTTGTCAGGTGAGTGTCAAACCTGCCTGTGTGGCTAGTACTGCATTTTGAGAGAGTGGCCTCAGATACAGACACTTGGAAGTGTACCACTCTGTAGAATGCAGCCCCCAGACACCAGGACCTGAGTAATCTGCTTTTGACAGTGACCAATGGTCACAGGATCATAGAATGGTTAGAATTGGAAGGGACCTTAAAGACCATCTAATTCCAACTGCCCTGCCATGGGCAGAGACACCTCCCACCAGCCCAGGTTGCTCCAAGCCCCGTCCAACCTGGCCTTGAACCCCTCTGGAAGGGGACTGGAAGGCTGCTCTGAGGTCTCCCCGGAGCCTTCTCTTCTCCAGGCTGAACCCCCCCAACTCTCTCATCCTGTCCTCACAGCAGAGGTGCTCCAGCCCTCGCAGCATCTCCGTGGCCTCCTCTGGACCTGCTCCAACAGGTCCATGTCCTTCTGATGTTGGGGGCTCTAGAGCTGCACGCAGTACTCCAGGTGGGGTCTTACCAGTGCAGAGTAGAGGGGGAGATTTCCCCCCGGCGCCCTGCAGGCTACGCTGCTGGGGATGCAGCCCAGGATGCGGTTGGCTTTCTGGGCTGCAAGGGCACATTGCCAGCTCATGTTGAGTTTCTCATCCACCAGCACCCCGAAGTCCTTCTCCTCAGGGCTGCTCTCAAGCCATTCTCCGCCCAGCCTGTATTTGTGCTTTGGATTGCCCCGACCCAGGTGCAGGGTCCTGGCACTTGGCCTTGTTCAACTTCATGAGGTTTGCATGGGCCCACCTCTCAAGCCTGTCCAGGTCCCTCTGGATGGCTTCCCTTCCCTCAAGTGTGTCGACTGCTCCACACAGCTTGGTGTTGTCGGCAAACTTGGTGTTATTGGCAAACTTGCTGAGGGTGCACTCAGTCCCACTGTCCATGCCGCTAACAAAAAAGTTAGACAGCACTGGTCCCAGTACCGAACCCTGAGGAACGCCACTCATCACTGGTTGCCACTTGGGCATCAAGCCATTGACTGCAACCCTTTGAGTGTGGCCATCCAGCCAATTTCTCATCCACTGAGTGGTCCATCCGTCAAATCCATGTCTTTCTAATTTGGAGACAAGGATGTGGGGGATGGCATCAAATGCTTTGCACAAGTCCAGGTAGATGACACCAGTTGCTCTTCTCTTATCCACCAATGCTGTAACACCATCATAGAAGACCGCCAAATTTGTCAGGCACAATTTGTCCTTAGTGAAGCCATGTTGGCTGTCACCAATCACCTCCTTATTTTCCATGTGCCTTAATGGTGGCATTTAATTGCTCAATTACACTTAATGGTTGTAAAGTTTTAGAAGCACAAGAGCCCATTTTCCTTTGGTACATGCTTATTGAAGCCTGAATTGAGTATTGCTGAAGAGGGACCTCCTGTCCATGTACTCAGGCTTGTCTGCATCTAGCTGGTCCTACCACAGCATTAGAATCATAGAATCATAGAATTGTCAGGGTTGGAAGGGACCTTAAAGATCATCTAGTTCCAACCCCCCTGCCATGGGCAGGGACACCTCCCACTAGTCCAGGTTGCTCAGAGCCCCATCCAGCCTGGCCTTAAAAACTTCAGGGATGGGGCTTACACCACCTCTCTGGGCAACCTTTTCTAGTGTCTCACCACCCTCATGGTGAAGTCCATTAGCATGGACTCTATGCCAGTGTGACCTCCTCTGTGCCTCTGAAATACCATACTCCATTTTCTGATTGAAGAGAAGGGAGGATCATGGGCTGCTCAGAGGTGGAAGCTGAACTGTAACTAATTTGCTGTTGGGGACACTGGTTCCAGAGGGGAAGCTTCCGAAGTGAAGCCATAAATCAGAAAGGTTTGCTCTCATTTGAGGCAGCTGTAGGTACTGTGCAAGAGTCACAGGTCAGAGAACTGCAAGAGGATCCATGTGCTTGGGGAAACTGCAGTTAAATCTGGGGTGGACTACGTGATTCAGTCCTATGAATTTAGAACGTAGTAAAGGTAACTGTCATCATTTCCTTCTACTAATAGTGTCCGTATCAATGAGAGAAGGCAGAGAGGCGTGGAGGAGAACAAGAGACTGGCTTATCTGATAGACATCAAGACTATAGCAACAGGTAAATGTTAACCTCCCTCCCCTGTATTTTGCCAGCCTTACTAATTCTTTTGTATTTTCTGTGCCAAGCAGTGTGTCCCAGAAGGCCCCCATCGCATTCACTCTGCCTGGCAGCATACCACTGGAGACCAGGCTACTCTGCTTTTGGCAGGTTGGCTGCCTGGTGCAGACACAGCTGTGGGTGGCTGTGACTGTCGTGGGCCTGAGATTCTGTGCAGTTTAGCAGATGATATTGCTGCCTGCAGTGCCTGTGATCTGTGCATGCTCACTAAAGGGTGGAGAGAGTTACTGCTGTTGATAAAGGAATCAAGATAAATTGTCACTGCAGTCTGCTTTTCATGTCATAGTGTGTTTGTCAGCGGGTCCTGCCCTAATTATGTCCCAGGCACCTGATCCCCATGGGAAAGAATTGAATGCTCAGCACTTTGGGGCACGTTAGGTACTTACACTGTTTCCTTTCTTTCCTTCCCAAGTGGACCTTGTTGATAGCTACAACGCTGGCACTATCAGCCATGACAGCAAGATTGATTGGCTGGAGCTGAATGAAACAGGCCACAAACTACTCTTCAGGGACAAGAAGATGAGGGTGAGGCGGGCACATCTGTGGGAGTTGTGGCAAGATGGCATGCCTGGGGAGAGGTAAAGACAGATAGGCCCAAATGGAGGGAAGGAGGTGAGAAACGCATCTGAAGTACACCTGATTTTTTGACCACTCCTTTGGGGAAGATAGACCATGTTCATATTGCATGAGCTGGCAGCATTGCGTGTTTGGTCTTGAGTCCTGGCTAATTCTGAAGTTAGTTACTAAACATCTTGCTTCATCTCATCACCCCTGAAAATGAAGATCATAGGCTCTTCTGCTATGAGATGGAGACAAGTGGGTTAATCTCAGGATGAGGACCCTAATGTTGCATTTAAACATGTAAATTGAAAAAAGGTATTCTCTGTAACAGTTTGGCTTATGTCTGTAAGGTGAACTGTCTAATTCTCTAAAACAGTGTAGTCATTACCGAATAGCTTGTTCGGTATGGCCCTTGGCTTGTGCTGATTCCTAGACCATGACTGAATGTTGTCTGGAAGAGCACTGCTAAGCCCAGGACAGAATTATGCCCAAAGTCATGGTAATGGTTTCACACTACAGATTATGATATGCAGGTACTCACCTCATGTACTAGCCTTGTTTAGTTTAACTGTACGGATACAGCTGAAGAAGCTCACTGCAGCAGGCCAGAAGGTGTATTTATCAATTGCATTACAGTTCCACTCAGTTCAGAGTGGCAGACCCCAGCTATAGCACTGCAGCTCATCAGAGGATAGTTTTAATTGCTCCAGAGTTCAGATCCCATTGGGGGTTGTCAGTCTGCAGTAGAATATTTCCACATTGGCTGTACCTCTCCCCTTAGTCCAGGGATGGGTGAAGTGTTACGTTAATACATGCATATGTGTTGAAAGCCCTGAGAACTTTCTCAGCCTCATCTCAGAAGAAACTCTGAATTCATCCCTCACATTTCACACAGGAACCCCAGGCTTCTTCACTGTCATTTTTGGCAGCTTGACCTCTAAGGTTGCATCATAGACTGTAGCGGTTGCAAAGATATCTTCTTGCTTGGGAATCACAGATCTCCAATTAATTACCTGTCTGCTGATTCATTGCTGCCACACTGATCAGCTAGCAACTAGAGTGCTCAACTTTGCAGCCAAAGATTGCAGTGCACACATCTGCTGCCTCACAAACTCTTTACCACAGACCTCTCACAAGAGTGTGCTGGAGGTGGGCTTTCTTGCACAAAGACTGTAGTTCTGGTTCTGGGCCATCACAGAACCAGGAATCCTACAGGTACTTTGTGATTCCAGAGAAATAGAAGGAGCAGCCCAATGTAGATTTGCAAAAAATGTAATGCCTGCATCTGCATCAGAGTGTCTCTCTAATCAAGACCCTCTTGTTGCCTGTGCCCGGCAACAGGACAAGATGTAATGGGTACAAACTTGAGTGTAGGAAGTTCCATCTCAACACGAGGAGGAACTTCTTTACTTTGAGGGTGGCAGAGCACTGGAACAAGCTGCCCAGAGAGGTGGTGGAGTCTCCGTCTCTGGAGACATTCAAAACCCGCCTGGACGTGTTCCTGTGCAACCTGCTCTAAGGTGACCCTGCTCTGGCAGGGGGGTTGGACTAGATGATCTCCAGAGGTCCCTTCCAACCCTAGGATTCTATGATTCTATGTTCCATGTCTACAGCTCTTTAGGACACTACTTTCACGTATCCATAAAAGAATCAAGAAAAACCTTCACTAGACAGGAGACCGAATCACTGCCGGTAGCAAGGGCTTCTGTTTGGGTTCTGCTGCACTGACACGATTCAGAAAGGTACTAACAGTGATTGCAGCCTGCAGCAAGTGAAACAGGCTTCTACTTGTTACTTGTCTATTTCCACAAGGCTGTATATGTCCTATCATGTGAGAAGAGAGAACTTTCACAGCAACATATCTTTTTGTATTTATTTCAGCAGTCTTGTTCAGTTTATATTTGGGTCCTCTAATTCACTGTCTCAGCAAGAGGCAGTGGCATCATCAAGATCGCTGTGCCTCTTCTGGCTCCTTTTCAGACAACTCAAGAGGCTACATAGCCAGCCCCTTCATTAAGCACTGCCACCAGCCTCAATCAGGCAGTACCACGATTCTCCTAAGCCGTGTCTGTACATATTTCTCCAACTGGTTTGGTACAGACTGAAACCGGGACTTTCTTGGTCTCTTCTGATCGGTATGTCATGAGATTAGCACAATTCCCTTTTATTTTTCTCTGTCTCATCTTTGCTAGGTGAGGACAATTACGATGAGGAGCAGAGACAGCCTAGAACTTTTGAGTTACAAGGCATCATACATCCTTGTGTCAGGTTACACCTTCCAAATTGTCAGGTTTGTTTCAGGGCAGTGTATTTTACAAACAAGCACCCTCTCACCTTATTGGCAACAGTTCTTGCAATAGGACTTTACCTAGGACGGACAGTTCAGACCAGAATTGCAGAGGAAGGCCATTCTCGGTCCCCCAGTTTGCTTGCATGAAGAACTTAAGAGACCATTCTCCTGTTCCAGCTCTATAACAGAGAGGGAATTGAAGCAGTGCAAGGAGTATTCTGGTTTATGTACTTATGTACCTAGCAACAAGGAGACAGGATCTGAGCATGCTGCTTAAAATACTGCAGGGGTTAAAAAGGTCTTAAGTCTTGGATAGTAACACACGTAAATAACAGTGTGGAGGTTTGGGCTATGTATTTTGGGAAAAGTCTGATTCCTGGTTGGTAATACCTGTTCACAAGATGCTTGCTCAGATGTTCCTACCATGTTCATGTGAGCTAGCAGCCCAGCCATGAGCCCAGCTGAGCCATTTTCTCCTCTTCCCCCCTCTAGTTGCAACTCTATGACATTGAAAGCAGCACCAAGACTACCATTTTGAACTATTGCTCCTATGTGCAATGGGTCCCAGGCAGTGATGTGGTGGTGGCTCAGAACAGAAACAGCCTCTGCATTTGGTATAACATTGATGCTCCAGAGCGAGTCACCATGTTTCCTCTGAAGGTAAATCTCTCGAGACTTTGACCACCTCTAGCAGTTTCTGTTACTTGCTCCCATGTTTGGAAGTAGTCAGGGTAGTATTGCAAAAGGAAGACAGAAGGGAATTGCTAGTTTCTCTTGGACAAAATATGAGCTCATCTTGTCAACTTTGTAGCAGGGATTTCTGACGGAACACGGAGACAGTTAATACAGGAAGGAGCTGCTCAGTGCCTTTTTCCTTCCCTCTGGTGAGATAAGGATGAGTGTCAGCTCATTCAGCAGAACTAAATCAGCAGAGCCATCGCAGTGTGGTCCTCACATCCCTGCTACCCCACATGCTTTGGGAGAACATGGGAGTGTTGACAGCTGGTACTCTTTTCAGGGGGATATTGTAGACTTGGAACGGAATGATGGAAAGACTGAAGTGATAGTGTCTGAAGGGGTGAACACTGTGTCCTACACCCTGGACGAAGGCCTCATAGAGTTTGGAACTGCCGTTGATGATGGTGATTATCACAGGTAAGTGCCAGATACACCACATGGTGATGGCAGGTAGCCCACTTCACATAGCAGACATCTGAGAGTCAGCAATCCATGAACTACAGCAGCACAGCTTTCCATACAGAGTTGAAGTTTAGTCGCTGAGCATGAAGTTGATGCCAGGTCTGGCTATAATGTGCAGCAGAGTCCTTCACGAGTGAATATTCAGCTTTTTCTTCCTCACAGCTTTGTGGTTTCAACTCTGGCACAAAAGACTGGCCAGTCTGGTCCCATTGACACTGACAAGAGTTCACTGAAGGCAGTTTTCACTTAAATGTAGTGACTAAGTGTGTCTTCTGTAGTAATGAGGTGTGAAGTGTTGATATTCAAGCGTTTTTGCTGCTACCCCTCCAGGGATGGTGACAGTGTCACGGAAACATTCAGGAGCTGTGCAGAGTGAAAACTGACTGCCTGAAGCAGTCATGGTAGCCATCTGAATATGACTGACATTGTTATAGGGCTTTAAAATCGACCAGGGAAGAAAATTTCACATGTTCATAGCACTGATACCACTTGAGAGACTTCTTTGCAGCAGGGAGTTGCTTCAGACACGCTTTGGACTTTTCCCACACTGCTACAGCCTTCTGGTGACCATGTGCCTCTTACGTACCTTAGCCCAGATAGGGATCACCTTGATCACTGATTTTTTTCTCTGATGTGTTAAGCCCTGCATTATACAGTCCTCTTCAGAACTGGTCACACACAGCTTGCTTCATTTTCAGTGCAACTCTTGTTAGGACGCTCCTGTTTCAGCCTAGGATTTTTCTCAGAGCGCTCTTCTATTCTGTTCTTGAAAGTCTGCAAATCTCTCTGTCTCAAGGGCTACTGCATTTTTGGAGACACTGGAAATGTCCACAGAGACGGAAGCCATGTGGAAGACCCTAAGCAGACTGGCTTTGGAAGCTAGACAGCTGCACATTGCAGAGAGGTAGAGGAAGAAGCTATAACATATTTCTGGCTTAAACACTCCCTTTGCTGAATCCCTCACAGAAACCCCTTTTTACGGTCTAACTAAAGAAGTGACTATTTGTGTGGCCTAGAATATTCACTGTATTGGAGAATTAAGTGTTCTCTATTCCAGACAATGACTTTGCCCTTTCATCCTAGACAGTAATGCTAGAATTGGGGACAGGAAGACATCACTCTAGCACAAACTTTTGCTGATGACAACCCAAAGCAGTGTGTAGCAAGGCTTCAGGGAGCTGACAGATATGGACAAGCTCAGTGCACCTCTGAAGCATGGGGAAGTGAAGCGTGAGGTTGCCCAGAGAAGCTGTGGATGCCCCATCCCTTGAAGTGTTCAAGGCCAGGTTGGACGGGGCTTTGAGCCTGGAGAAGAGAAGGCTCCAGGGAGACCTTAAGAGTCCTTCCAGTCCTTAAAGGGGCTCCAGGAAAGCTGGGGAGGGACACTTGATCAGGGACAGCAGCAATAGAAGGAGGGGTAACAGTTTTAAACTGAAAGAGGGGAGGTTTACATTAGATATTTTGAAGAAATTCTTTGCTGTGGGGGTGGTGAGCCCCTGGCCCAGGTTGCCCAGAGAAGCTGTGGCGGCCCCATCCCTGGAGGTGTTCAAGACCAGGTTGGACGGGGCTTGGAGCAACCTGGTCTAGTGGGAGGTGGCCCTGCCTATGGCAGGGGGTTTGCAACTGGAGGATCTTTAAGGTCCCTTCCAACCCAGACCATTCTGTAATTCTATGATTCTGTGAGCACTGGTCATGTCCATGGCTTCTCCCATGGAGTAGGGCAAGAGGGCACGTCTTGGCAAAATCCTTCTCTTGAAGCAGGGCTAGCCCACCTCTCCAGCTTGCAGAGCTCGGTCTGCTGCCCAGGTTCTGATTTTCTTTTCATGGACCAAAAGTGGGCAACAAAACCCAGTTATTGACTAACTGCTTTGCTCTTTCCAGGTGCTTTGCAGCTCTGGGCAACATGGCAAAGGCTCGATTTCTGCATGAAACCAATACCATTGCTGACCAGGCAGCTCAAGAGCACGTGAGTCAAACTTTTTCTACTGTGCAAGGCAGCTGCTTTCCTGTAAACACTTGCATAGACATTAACTTCTGCACCCATGCTCACCAATATCCTGCTAAAGACCAGGACCTGGTTATGTAGAAACTGCTGACATAATCCTTCATCCACGCTAGCCAGGTTCCTCTTCTGGCTACCCATTTCACATTGCTCCTGTCTTGTCACTTCTGTGTTTCTCATCTGTCTTCAGTTTCTGTAATGACACAGGCCCCACCTGCAGTCACCTCCCTTGTACCAGAGCCTGTTTTTTCACTCAACAAACTGATCGAGGTAACTGATGTTGTCTGCAGGGCGGGGATGGTACAGACCATTATCTGGTGCGTGCCCGCTTGGCCATGCTAGACAAGAACTACAAGCTAGCAGAGATGATCTTCCTGGAACAAGTGAGTAAAGGAGCGAGGAGCAGAAAAGGTCTCATTTGTTTCTGAGCAGGGAGGTTTCTGTCCTGGTGTGAAGGAGAAAAGGAAGAGGTTGCTTGTTCCTGGGAATAGAGTTTTTGCTGTGAAACAGGAGGAGATATTTCTTGTTCCAAGATGTAGGATTGCCCTGAGGTGCATGAGGAGGGTGAGGGAGGATGTATATCTGTGTAAAGGGGACGGTAACACTTTTTCAAGTGTTTTCTGCACATCTAACCCTGTCCACTGTGAGACCTTAATGTCAACATGTCTGCTAAATTGAGCCTTCAGGTTGACACTTTGCTCTCTGATACAGAACGCCACAGAGGAGGCCATGGACATGTACCAGGAGCTGCACATGTGGGATGAATGCATTGTGGTTGCCGAGGCCAAGGTACAGAATATAGCTGCACTGGACGGTAGGCTGGACTTGCTTGGTAAGTCTTCTGGTTGGGAGTGCATTCAAGGTGTGGGTTATCTTCACCTGCTCTATCAGAACCTCACTTCTGCTTGGAGGGGCTCCGAGCAGAAGGGAAGGTTACATTGATGTAAGTATGACGTAAGTAAGTATCACCCATAGATGATGATGGGTGAATAGTGAGGGAGAAAAGCTACAGAAATTGGTTTAGGAGCGTCTAGGGCTTTGGAAAAGAATGGATGATGCGTGGTACACAGGACTGGCATTGTGGTTTCTGCTAACTGCAGTTGCTTAGTTTAACTGGGCAGCAAGGAATATGGTGCCATGAGCTAGTTGTTCAGAGCCTGCAGGATGAGTAGGACAACATCTTGCCTTGCCCAGGTCAACTAATGCTGCATTTCTCAACAGGGACACCCAATGCTGGATAAGTTGCGTCGGGGTTACTACCAGTGGCTGCTGGATACCCAGCAGGAAGAGAAGGCTGGGGAGGTCCAAGAGGGACAGGGCGACTATCTGGCAGCCATCAGCTTATACCTGCGGGCAGGGCTGCCAGCCAAAGCAGCACGGCTGGCCATGAGCAGGGATGAGCTCCTGACCAATGGGGATGTCATCAATAGGGTCTCCACAGCACTGATCAGAGGGGAACTGTATGAACAGGTGAGTGGACCAACGCACTGGGATTTCTTCTTAGTGGCACCAAAGCTCTTACCCCGTCCTCTGCATCTGTGAAATACAGTGGGACTGAGCTGGAAAGCAGCAGATGTAATTCTGTATTAATAAATTTGCAGTTAACGTTTGGGAGGAAATCGTAACTGCATCCATTATACACAAGTGTGGTCTAGAACTGCTGTTATTAGTCAGGAAGAAGATTGGCAACATGTTTCTGAAACATCAGCTGAGTTCAGTAATAGTCAAGGAGGCCCTTGGGAAGATAGGAACCAACAGGAAATGAGTTGTGAATCAAACAGAAAGCTTGATATCACTGTGAAAATGTACAGTGCGTCCTCATAGTAGAATAAAAAATGATGGTACAGCTTTCATATAAGGATAGTGTAAATGGAAAATCTAAGGAAGAAAAACAAAGGAGGTTATGAAGACAATCTGTAGAACTGTTAATATCATAGAGAAGGGAAGTGATTATTCTCTGTGTCTAATAACACAAAAAATTGGTAACTAATTATTATTAGGTTTTAAAACAAAAAGATGTTTTTTACACAGCACATAATCATGTGCTGAGTCTGACCAGTGTACAGCTTGGTATCCTGGCCAACAGTGGCCTCTTGCAGATGTTTAAGAAAGGAATATAAAGAACAGGGCAGGCAAATACAGGGTGATATTTCCCCTAGTGTATGTTCATGTTTTACAGCAGTCTGCAGACTATAGTGTACCTGAACAGTTTTATTTTTATGTTTAAGAGCTCCTGATAGATTTTACTTCCGTGAGCTTGTCAAATTATTGTTTGAACCATCTGTACTTTTTGATATACAATATTGTCTATGAGTTAGCCAGTTCAGTTATGTGTGTGAAAAAACTCCACATCTTTTTGATGGCCTATTTTATGTGCCCTGCTTAAGTTACATTTCTCCAGTCTCATTTTACCTTCAGCATTTCCTGACCATTTCATTTTGACCCAAGAGAGTTTTGTGATTTTTCCAAACCTGTCATCTTTTTCTTAAGCCTTCAGTTGAAAGGGTAACTGGAACTTCCTGCTGCCAGATGCTTTGTTACCAAAAAGTATAAAGTCCAAAAGTGATTAGAGAAATCATGAATCATGGAGGTAGAGTCTGTCAAAAGCCTTTAAGTATGATGATATAAGGGCATCATGACACAAACTTAGGAAGCTTCTACAATGCAGATTGTCAGAGATGGATGGATATAATGGAGGAAAGGCTGGTGTATACTTGGTCTGTTCTTGCAATATTTCCGTAGACTTGTGCTTTCACCACCATTCAGATACAGAAGGGAATGAATCTTTGGTCTGCTGGGATGGCCTTTCTTCTGTTATGTTCTAAGTTCTACAAGCTTTGAGCCTCATCCCACCCTGTTGGCTGCCACCCTTTCCTACAGGGAAAGAACTTTCTGCTGCAAGATGCTGAGCTTCCCCCTTCGCTACTCATGCCCAGAGCTCCTGTATGAGCATCTGCATAGCAGAGCTCCTAGGGGCCGTGGTCGTAGAAAAGGCTGTTGCTGCACCACGCACTGTGCAGAGAAGGGAGGCTGTCTCAAAAACTCATCTTCTTAGAAGATGGTGCCCCAGAAAAACACTTGGGATATGTGGATCGGCAGAGAGGATGATGGTCTCAGCACATGCAGCCTTTCCTAGAAG
Source organism: Dromas ardeola (assembly GCA_013398915.1). Lineage (NCBI taxonomy): Eukaryota > Metazoa > Chordata > Aves > Charadriiformes > Dromadidae > Dromas > Dromas ardeola. The sequence continues at coordinate 5,842 of VYZM01018711.1, read as the reverse complement.
TTACCTTTATCCCCATGCTTTTGGTTAGTGGGGAAGGCATAGCTGATGGAGAAGTCTGTGTGGTAGGACTGACAAGCTCTGTACATGGGACTGGTAGGGTACATGATGGTGTGGGGAAGGTGTGGGGAAGTAGTGGCTCTGGAAACTGGCAGCTTTTATTTGTCATTAGGCTGGAGACCTGTTTGAGAAAGTTGGGAACCCACGGAAGGCTCTGGAGTGCTATTGCAAGGGCAGTGCCTTCCTGAAAGGTATTGTGCTAAATATGTTCCTCCCCCCATCCATGCCCAGAAGGAGCCTGGGTACTCTGGCCTGGTGGCAATGGCAACATGAGCTATTGCCCTGGAGACCAGAGATGCCTAGATGCTCTGAAGCTTCCATGTATCATCTCATTCAATGTATGTATTTTCACATAGTTGTACCTGCACACACAGTCCTAGAACAGCATCCTGTTCCCAAGGCCTTGATCATGCTGGTTGCACCAGCATGGATTTGGTCCAGTTCTCCAGGGGTCCAGATTGTTGGGTAGCTCACGGGAGCTGGAATGGATTAGACAGTCACCATTCCCCTCCCTCTGTGCCCCATGCAAGGCCCTTGTTTGCCTCACAGTTCTGCGTCCTTGCTGGATTCGGTGTAACAGCTATCATGTCCCCTTACAGCAGTGGAACTGGCTCGCCTGGCATTTCCTGCAGAAGTTGTGAAGCTGGAGGAGGCCTGGGGAGACCATCTGGTACAGCAGAAACAGCTGGATGCTGCTATTAACCACTATATTGAAGCCAGGTGGGGGCAGGCAATGGCTGTATAACCTGCAGCAGTATAACTGGGCAAGCTGTGAAGTTGATACAGTTTGCTTAAATCAGCAGGGGGTTTGCCTGAGTAAGCCCCCTTGACCCCACTTTGCCAGTGCCCCTGGTGCTTATGTGCAGTCTCTGCCGGCCCCAACTGTGGATGCCTTCCTGCATCTCTCCCAAGGTCTTCCAGCCCTGACTGCTCTTCCCTGCTTTCCTAGTTTTTCATTCTTTCCCCTTAGCTTTGCCAGGTATTCAGATCCCTTTTGCTGCTCTAACCCAGGAAGAAGTATCAAGCAGCAGACCATTTTGGTCTCCCTGCCTTAGCTCAGCTGGAGGAGGTGGCTGCTGCCTGGCTATAAAGAGTTATGTTTTTGATGCTAGATGCTCAATTAAGGCCATTGAGGCAGCCTTGGGAGCCCGGCAGTGGAAGAAGGCCATCTACATTTTGGACTTGCAGGACAAACAGGCAGCAGCCAAATATTATCTCAAGATTGCCCAGCACTATGCAGCTTTACAGGAGTATCAGGTGAGGCCACAGAGCACCATCATTGCTGCTCTGTATGTCCCTTGTGACTGCTGAGTATGGTTGTTTCCCTACAGGTTGCAGAAGAGCTGTACATCAAAGGAGACCAGACCAAGGATGCCATTGACATGTACACACAGGCTGGGCTCTGGGAGCAGGCTCACAAGGTAGAATCAGGAGCCAAAGCTTCTGGGGACCTCACCCTGCTTGGTGAAATGTCTTTCATCAGCAGGTGGTGTGCCTTGTGCAGCAACACCTGATCAACAAGCACTCTTCCCAAAGGATGTGTGTGGGATCATCCAGAAGTAGTCCCTGGTATTCATACGCTGTCTGTGCCTAGCCCTGTGTGGGTGCGTCAGTGACACAAATAGCACTCTCCAAGGGGGTTGGTCCTGTGTGCTTTGATCACAGTGACAAATGGCTACCCATTCTCTGCAGAGCATATGGCATATACACCTGATTGTAATGGGAAGGAGATTGGGTTCCCCCTTTTCTTTCACTACCATGTATCAAGAAATTGCTGTGCAATGTGCTGTAGTTTCTCCCATGTGTGTTCCTTTTTGGCAGCTGGCAGTCAAGTGTATGAGTCGGGAAGATGTGTCTGTGCTCTATGTAACCCAGGCCCAAGAGATGGAGAAGCAGGGCAAGTACAAAGAAGCAGAGAGGTGAGCACCTTCCTTGGTACTAGTCCAAGACTGAGTCCTGAAAAAATGGCTGTAGTGAGGAGGACCCCTTTCCTGGTGGGGGAGTAGAGTTTGAGACTAGGGTTTGGGAAGGTCAGAGGTACACTCTCCACACGTGGAGACTTAGAGCTGATATTTCAGAGTTCATAGGAAGAGAAGTCACTGACTGTTAATGTATCTTTGTCCACCAGGACAGAAAGGAGGTCCAGGTTGGGTGCGACTGTCTCATGTAGCAGAGGAAGTATGTCAAGGCTTTTCCCCACTACAGAGTGCTACATCTGATCTGTCATGGTCAGCTGAGGATAAGATATGGAAAGAGGAGTGTTTCTCATCCAGGTTACTAATGTTGTCAGTTCTAGATTAATAACAACACAATAGTGTTAGTGGGTGCATGAACAAACACAGCCATGTATCTGATGCCATGGTGCCTGATCTTAAGGATGCCCGGTACATGAAAGGGGGCATTACAGCTGGTGAGGTCACATTTGGTTTAATCTTTCTGCTGGCCTGTATGAGTAAGTTGAGATGACATTGTCATGTTACCATCCCAACAGGACAGACAGCCTCAGGTTGGAGGCCAAGATGAGAACAGGTCACAGAAGCCCCGAGGCTCCCTCTAAGTCACAGCTTAGGTTGATGATTGAGGATGGAGAGAATAACTTTACCCAACTGCAGCTGATGGTGGCATAACAGAAGGGCTCTATCTAAGCAGTGTTCAGCCTTGCACACCACACCGCCAGTCATGCCTTTTGACAGTGTGCCCAGGACCTGGTTCCAGCTGGGCAGGATGCAGAGAGGCTGCAGGGACTGGTCATGTCCTTGGCTGAGCCATTTGAATGTGCTTGTGTTCCCAGGCTGTATACCACTGTGAATGAACCTGATTTGGCCATCACCATGTACAAGAAGTGTAAGATGTATGATGAGATGGTTTGCCTAGTGGCCAAGTATCACAAGGACTTACTCAGCGATACCCACCTGCACCTGGGCAAGGTGAGTGCATCTCATGGCAGGGGATCAACTGGGCCAAGCAGGGACGAGACTGTCACTAACCCATGGCCTCTAATTGCAGGAGCTGGAGGCAGAGGGACGCCTACAGGAGGCTGAGTACCACTACCTGGAAGCTAAGGACTGGAAGGCCACAGTAAACATGTACAGAGTGAATGACATGTGGGAGGAAGCTTACAGGGTATTAATCACTTCACAGCTATCCCACTGTGCAGGGGTCAGGCTTTGACTGCAGGATCCTGGTAGGAACTGCTCTGTCTCTGTTCACTGCAAAATTTGAAGACTTGGCATACACTACCTAGCTTCAGCACATGGCACAGCACTGGAGGCCCTTGTGCCTGCTGCTGTGCAGCATTGTACCCCAAAAGCAGGGCTTGGCCCCTGGATACTGTGCAGCACTGCCTTCCTGCAGGCACTGTTCTGCTCCTAACCACTGCACCGCGTTGTACCGCAGAGGTGTTGCTCTGCCCATAGCCACCCTGTCACAGCCCCCGCCAGCACTGTTCCCCTCCAGTGGGGACACAGACTGCCAGGGGTCACTTCTGCTGACCTAACAACAGTGTGAACCAAGCTGAGGAGGCAGCAGCGTCTTCTTTGCTCTGCTGTATAAACCTTGTCTCATTCTCCCCAGTCCAGTGGTGGCTACAGAAGGGTTCCTCAGGAGAGAACAGTTGTTTTTTGTGCTCCCTCATGACAACAGGGATCATGTGAGAGGGAGTCCTGGCTTAGCCTGCGGAAGACGAAATGGATGCATTGGGCTCTTCCCCTTTCTTTGCTTTGAATAGGTGGCCAAGGCACACGGAGGAGCAAACTCCTATAAGCACGTGGCTTATATGTGGGCAAAGAGCCTGGGTGGAGAGGCAGCTGTGAAACTTCTCAGTAAATTCGGACTTCTGGAGATGGCCATTGACCATGCAGCAGACAGCGGGTAAGCAGGTCCATCAGACCAGCACTTCTCTCCTATCTGCCTGACCTAAGAAAAAAGGGGTGACTCAAGATAACTGTATGCACATGATAGCTGCCGGTCCAGGATATGTCATGTCTTCCCACCCCACCGTACTTCTTCACACAGGCATTGCTCTTCCTTGACACATCGTGTCCACCTGTTAGTCTCTCAAATGTCAAGTCAGAGCTGGGCAGGCAAAAGGAGTTTGCCCTTTAGCCTCAGCAGGGGGACCTTGTGAGGGCCTCTGAACACAGGAGGAGGTATTCCTCATGTCACCACAAGTAACTGCCTGCCAGATGAGTTTTGGCCCTGCTCTGCACCTGCCCAGCCATCCGACTGCACTGCCATTCCCTGCTGCTCTCCCCCAGCTCTCCCACATCGCCAGGCTCAAGGGAGTCTTGTGATGTCCCCTTAGGGTTGAACTAAGGGCCTCTGGCACTAACAACAAGTGTGAAGGAGCTGAATTTCCTTAGTGGGGGCTCTAAAAGTTCCTGTTCTCTCGTCAGGAGCAGGAGTGGGCAGTGCCCATTCACTCAGGACCCTCTGTATTCCCCTCTCTCCTCTCACAGTGTCTTGTGCTGTAATTGATGTCATGCTCTTGATGAAGGCATGACCTCACAGAACATAGTCCTGCACTCACCCCGTTTTCTCTTTTGTTGCAGGGTCTTTGAGTTTGCTTTTGAACTGGCTCGCCTCTCCATGAAGCAGAAGATGCCAGAGATCCACTTAAAGTATGCCATGTTCCTAGAAGATGAGGTAATTTTACCCCCTGGAATAGGTGAGAGTTCCCTGGTCGCTCAGGTAATTGAACAGTTGTCCTTAAGGGCTGCTGCAGCAGGGACTTTAATGGCTGCAGTCACTGTTCACCCACAAGGCTCCATGATTACAGCCTCAAGCTTCCACACAAATCTTTGTTTCATAAATCCTCTCTGCCTCATGGTCAGTAGAGGAAGTCATGCAATGGTATCAGGGCAGGAAGGCATGCAAGCAAATTCCTTCCTCTCTCCTAGGGCAAATTTGAAGAGGCTGAAGCAGAATTTATTAAAGCTAGGAAACCCAAGGAGGCAGTGCTGATGTATGTATCCTTCCCCATCCTGGCCTGCAGCATTACCTCTCCCTACATGGTGCCAGCCTGGTTGCTTCCCCAGCATTGGTCTGCTCCTTGCTGTCCCTCTTATTACATCTCATGTTGATTCACCTAGGTTTGTGCATAACCAGAACTGGGATGCTGCACAGCGGGTGGCTGAGGCTCATGACCCAGACAGTGTGGCTGATGTGCTTGTGGGACAGGCACGTTTTGCCTTTGAGCAGAGAGAGTTCCAGAAAGCAGAGGCCTTCCTCCTGCGAGCACAGAGACCTGAGTTGGCAATAAAGTACTACAAGGTGAGTGTAGTCTGCAACAATATCATTGTCTTCCTCACTGGACAAGAACCCAGTTTGGATGGAGGAGGAATGAAATCCATCTCCCAGCTCTCCCTGTCAGCTTAGCAGCCCAAAGAGAAACCATTTGCTCAGATGGTTCCTAGTAGAACTGCTATTAGAAGATTGAACCAGTAAATTTCACAGCATAGCTGAGCTCTCTTACAGCTCTGGGAGAAGTATCCTGCCAGAAGGCTATGGGTAGTCCTCAGGGGCAGCAGGAGTGGACGCTTTTGGAGTCTGTAAGTGTCCATTCCACAGAGGTAGCTAGAATGGATGAATACTTTCCCCTGAGGTAGCCTGGGTGAATGTATAGACATAGGTGCCATTTTGGGGGAGGAAAGAATTGGATGGTGCTGCTGTAGTTGTTTCTTCCAGTGGGCCCTGTGATGACATGAGAGGCAAGATGACATGAGAGGCTAGATGTGCTGTGTGATGCCAGGAGTGTGAGGGATCCTGGTCACAGAATCACAGAATG
>VYZM01018709.1:242123-268166 GCA_013398915.1 Dromas ardeola | reverse complement strand
CTCGTTGGCCTGTCTTTCCTAAAGACTTTCCTAAAGAAAGTGTCTTGCCTACACAGAGAGAATGCTGGATCTCAGCAGAGAATTGATGGCAACTGTGAATCTGGAAAGATATACAAGGAGGAGTTTGTTCCTTCTTTTTTGAGACTCAGGGAACAAAGTAATCAGCAAATATTTCGTATATTTGAGACAACAAATAACAAGATACCTTCTTTTTCCTTTGATCTGTCACAAAACCCTTGCCCTTCTGAAAGTTTGCCAACACATACCCCCCTCATTCTAATTCTGGCTTCTATGATTTTACCCTGAACTCTCACTACTCAATAAAGCCAACTTTCACCTGTTACATGACTGTTTTGTAGTGCATGTAGCTTGCTTGCTGCATCCAGAGTAACATTAAGGTAGTTTGGGTGGATGGCTTGTTCATTAGTAGAAAAGGATTATATATATGTGTGTGTGTATGTATGTGTGTATGTATTGTGTGTGTATGTATATATATATATATTTATATACACACACACATACATATAAGCTGTTTCAGGTCCAGTCTGAGCATTTGAAAACTTACGTGGATCAAATGGGAGTCTAAAATCTAGATATCAATGAACAAGCTCCATGTAACAAAGATACCTTTTAGTCAGGAGCAATGGCTGGACACGGTGCATCACCCATTCTGGTTGCCATCAGTGGACAGAGCTGAGGCACATGTTAAAGTAGACTGGTGGATTCGGTCAGAGAGGCTAGTACCGTTTTTCCAACAACATTGTTGTTGACATACTGCCATTCAAGAGCACTATCTGCAGCTGGACAGAAAAGTAAACGCAAGGAATATCCTATAAGCTACTTAAAAGTCGGATACCACAACACTTGTCCTCTGACCTTTCTGATTCTCAGCTGGAGATCAGAGAGGCCACCCTCCCCATTTCCCTTTCTTTCAAGGTAAATTCAATGAGGCTATGCCAGTTTTCACCTGATGGGGATTTGGCTCACTGAATATGAGACTAATGGCTTCAGAAAACACTTCAGCCTTGGCAGCGATAGTAAATACTGTTTCGTGTTAGTTATGTATACCTCACACACTTAGCTCTAACTTACCGTAAATAGAATGAAGAGTGCCTTGTTGCTGAATAATTTATTACACATTAAATATGGCCCAAGGCAATAGAGTTTTCAAGTTCCACAAAGGCCTTATATGTTTCTTGCTGTTATAATTATGTAAAGGAAATACTGACAGTCTGAATTATGAAATATAGATTATCCATTCAGTAACAGTTCAAAGATACATTGTGTGAGAGGGTACTGAACAAAGGCAGGGGATTTCAAACATTATGTGTACTCTTATGGCAGGTAGAGTATCTGTTTGAATACCTCCTTGCTGCGTAGCAAAGCTGCAGAACATGAAGAGACCTTCAGTTTCCCAAACAAATGGGCATGGCTGATGCTGACTCATATCCCCTTTACAGCCATATTTTTTTCTCTTTGCTTTGTTTCCTAGTGTCACTTTAGCTTTCTTTTCATCTTTAATGAGACATAAAAATACCCTTACTTCACTGAGCATCTTTCATCCAAGCAGCTCAAAGAATACCACATTAAGGCTCACAACACCTCTGTGAGGAAGGCAAGAGGTACCCAGATATTTTTTTCACCCAGTATCAGGTGTATGTATCTCTGAAGTGGAGGGTAGTAACTCTTTTGAGAAGCAGTGTATCTCAAGATTAGTCTTAAACAGCATATTACATTGATATAGTCCTGCAAGGTGCTGTACGACAGATCCTCAGTTAAGAAAAATACTCAATACTTGTGCTTAAATTAAATGTGTAGAATTGTGGGAGCTACCCATTCTTAAAACGTCAGGTGATTAAAATTTTCACTTCTACACTTCAAAGAACCAAACATTTTAGGAAATCAGGATCAATGGGCTCTGAAGTCTGAGAGAGACCTGAAGAAAATACCAGTTAACATGGACAGGTTTTCAGCTATGGACAAATTTTAAGAATGATGTTTTGCAATTCTGCAATGACTTCCATCAGAGTTCAATATGCAGTATAAAGTTTATGAAGCACATTATCTCTGTTTTACAAATGAGGAAGCTATGCACAAACAGATGATGTGATTTCCAAAGGCTGACAGCAAACTATCGTGGTACAACCAGGAACACCCTGCTGGCTTCCCGGCCCCTGCCTTTCACATCGAGTTGTACTTCCCCTCATATGCTTTTTAGAGAGAATTATATGCTCCTTTTTGAATCTAGGTGAAGATATACATTGATCTTAATGTTGTAAACTCTGACCTGGTATTTTTTTTTTTGCTTTTGTTGTTGTTTTTTGTTTGTTTGTTTATTTGTTTTTAAAGAGGCATCAGGCAGGAGAAAAAGATATTTTGAAAACCATAAACATGTAGATTCAAACATTTTTTTCTCTTGATTATTCAGGAGTGATTTTTTGTGTATTTATGTTTCTTTGTTTTTTAAAATGGATATTTAATGGAAGGCTTTCACAAAACCCACACCTTTGGTAGGGAGTTTGCTAACTTTTCCAGATCCTCCCAAACCATTCCTGGCCAAATGGAATTATGAAACTTTCCTATGATACTTTTGAGTGATGTATCATGATATCTATAGAGATGATGCATCATAAGTTTTCTGTATTTCAGAGGATGGAAAAAGAAATGGTTTGACAATCAATGACATGCCGACATTTTAACACAAAAACCACTTGTGCTGAGTGACATTCATTATCTGAATGCCAGATCAAATGCACTTTGTTCTATATATGGCATATATATGTACCCTTAGTCATGCAGACATGGAACTTCACCCTTGCTATAACACTGTATAAAAGGAAAACAGGCTGAGAAAGCAATTCCAGCTGTTATACTGAGGGCAGGTTGGATTAATCTTAGCTGAATCAGAAGTGCACTGCAGTCACTGGGAGGGGAGCGCAAGAGAAGGCACTCTTGGCACCTGTGAAAAATAGCAAAACAAGTGTGATTTGACTAAATGGCAGATTTAGGGAAGGGGGCTTGATTTGCCCAGATAGCCTCCCTGCTCTTCCTTGTACTTAAGCATTATGATTGAGTATTTAATTATATTGATCATGTACTACTTTTTTTAATTCTGCAGAATCACTGCCTCATTTAGTGGGTGGTACTCAGTAAACAAGGCAGCTGTTCAATATTCCTTTTTATCCACTTTATTCACTGTGTGTGGTCTCATGCCTTATTTAGTTCACACAATCCCAAATCGGCCCTGGGTCTGGAATTATTCACCAAATAGTATGTGATTATGCAATTAAAGACTGTATCAAAACACACAAAAGGGTAGAATTAGGATTGCACACAGTTGAATTTAAGTTAGTTGAATTCTCTACATTCTGAGTGCTTGATTTTTCCACCTTAATAATCTTCTTTCAGTAGTTTTGTTTTTATTTTTGCTAACCTTGTGAGGAAAAGTCTGCGGTGGACCTTTGTAAGCCTCAGTTACTAGAACTGCAAAGTCGCGGCCTAAGTTGTGAATGGTCTGCTGTGTGGAGCTAAATAGTTTTAATTCTCAGAGTATCCCCACAAAAGCCTCGGGACTTTCTCTGCTGGGTCATTGCCTGATGCAGCAGTATCATTCTTTCCTATGCCATTCTCCTAAAGGAGCCTCCTGAGAAACAACCTCACCTTTTCTGGAGGAGTAAAAAAGGCTCATTGTGGATCCTACCGAATATAACACTGTGCCTTATGCAGGGAAACCCACAAGGGTCTGGAGAGAGGTGACGCATCTCGTTCAACATGCCACAGCCAGATGGGGATACCTTGAGTACGGTGGTATCCCTGATCGTAAACTACAGACTGTGCTTGTGGGTTTCTGGGGACATCCCTTCTTCCTTGCTCAGCAAACAAAGGGTATAAACTGGTTGTCTTTAATATTAAGGATAAAAGACCTATCCTGTCACCTATTTCATTTCCCCTGTGGTTTTCACACGTTTTTGCCTTATTACCATGTATAAGGGACCTCACTGTTAGCAAGGCTGTTTTTTCTTGCTGCTTTTTTTCCCCCCTTCATTTAATCCAAGTCTAATTATACCAAAGTATGTCTAATTATAACCCCTAATAGCAGGCTAAATAATTTCCAACCCTTCTTGGCTTTTACCCTGTTCAAATATTTAAAACCAGGGCCAGAATCTCCTCTCATTTCTACCAGACTATGTCAGAGAGTAAAATTTAGCCATGACCAACGGAGCTGCAGACTCAGGGTAGTGGCAACGTGGTGTGAGAAGAGGGCAGTGTCTCATACTCCAGGATAATCCTAGGATACAATCACTTCAGTAATTCAGGTCTAAATTGACTCAATTTGGCAATTTTCCATAACCCAAATTTCTGAGGCCTTGTGGGGTCTGGGAGAGAGGAGGTGGAAGGGAGCAGGAGGATTAACTCATCGAAGGGTAAACTGATTATTCTGAATTTCAAGTGCAGAGGCTTTGGCAAATGAATGCACAGAGAGCTCCAAGCGCACACTTAGAAGCACCGGGCTGTGGGCACTACAAAGGGCTAACTGTTAATTAATTAGTGTCACATATGTTGTGTGGATTGTTAAACCACAATTACTCTTACACGAGGGTACAGCTGGAAATGTCGCCCTTGTTCTTGCTTTACATGACCTGGTGCAAGACACAGATGAACATTCATCGAACTCGTGTAAAGTAGCCTGTGTGCTGGCTGCTGCTCACATTTTTTTTTCCTCTTTATGTTGGCTGTCTTCCTACACGTATTGCAAAATCCAGTGTCCTCCGCTTACCACCACTGCCTCCTCTTCCTCCTGTTCCACCTCATGCTATGAATAAAGAAAGGCAGTTGGATTTTCGGCCACTTTACACATTTCACAACTATGTAGATTTATTCCAAACCCACCCACCCGAGACCACACCTCACCAGTGGCCTCGACCTGTTCCCACAGAAGGAAACCTAAGTAATCCCATTGACCAGTATCCAATTCCAAATATCGCATACCAAAATTGAAAATACAAACTAATTTTAAAGAAGCCTTTCTGTTGAATAGGAGCTGAAGTCCTTGTTTTGAAGTAAACACAGCAGAACACCTGAAGTTCTTGTTTCCTACCATTGCAGGCAAGGGTTATCCCACAAATTTAATAGGAAATTACATCTTTGGAAAAGGATGTTGAGGAAAAAATCTATAAAAATAGTTTTATTCAATATTCAAAGATTTCTAGATCTATCATAGGAGGTCCTTAGGAGATTTCATAAAGATTGACCTTCAAGCATGAATATAACAGACTAGTTGAACAATATAGCATGAAAATATATGAAAAATACAGAACTTCCACTTTTGTCTTTGACTCAGAGAGCAATGCCCAAGAATATACATGTAAATCAGTACATGTGTAAATTTAAATTAATTTTAAAACACAGCTTTTTAAGAATTGCGGACTTTGTATCTTTCCTTTTTTTACGTACTTTTGTAAGAGTGATTTGTAAGAGGGATGTCTTTTTTTATATGTATTTGTGTTGCTAAATGACTGTTCTCTGCAGGCTTGGAATTGACTGTTCTTTCACAGAGAGTTTCACTAATATCTTTCTCCTTTGAAATTAGCTGTTCAAATTTCACTGTCTTCCAGGGGAATGAGGTTGCAGAGTTGACACTAGCAAACCCTATTCTTTGAAAAGGCTTTTTTCTTCATTCCCCTTATCCCTAGTTTCTGAAAACAATGCACCTTTGGAAAATATGGTAGCGCAAATATGTAAATACATAGAAATACACAACTATGACATCTGAATGTCATGGAATTTGCCACATGAGGAAAAAAAAAAAAAACAGTGCATTTTTTTAAATCAGTTGCGTTTACTTTGAGACTACAAAGACTACTGCATTCTCATCCTAAGCATGTTGCTACTTCTTTATGTCGCAAAAATACAAAGCCCAGGGTATGTGGGCACACTGACAGTCCTGACTTGGTTAGCTGTCTTTTATGCTAACCTCATCTCTGATTTTCAAATGTTGTGAGCATTGTTTTTGGAATACTTGTTATTTGTTTGCATTTTTGTTCCTCCGTGTATACTGACCTTTTATCTAGCATTATGGAGATCTTATCTAGGAATTCCTATAGAATCCCATGATTCTCTTTCACCACTTAACATGCACCTAACACACACTTTTCAAGCACAGAGTCTGGAGCGATTCTTTGCTTGAAGGTTTGCTCATGGTTCTACAGCAATTCCAAACTCTGCAAAGGCTGAAACAGATGCTTTAGTCATTGAGTGAAACCTCTGCAGGTCTGCAAATGAAGTTATGACAGCTGATGAACTCCTGATATAACCAGTAGGTTTATATATGGATCGTGATACATCTTCCAACAACAGAATACAGTGTTCCAAAACTTTGGACCCTGCATTAACTTTGCGCTATTTTATTTTCCAAAAAACTTCTTGCATTCATTCTGCTCATAATTTTTATGGTTGGCATGGTAACTGCCTAAAAATGTGCTAGAGGCATTACAGCTCTAAGCTTTTCTTGTAGCCTACGATGCTTAATCAAAAAGTTTGCAATACATCCCAGTACTGTAAGTGGTAAAGCTAAAAATATTGCTCTCTTCAGAGCATAAACAACTGCAACATGCTTTCAAAAAGAGTTTGTGCTTACAATGAAATGGAAAAACACCAGCATTTATCCCTTTATCCATTTCTGCCCTTTATCAGTGTGCAGCAATCCTGGAAGTCTTGAATGTCTGGTATCAAGTAAATTTTTCCTTTACAGCTCTATATACTTTTAAGATTGAGGTAAGTATGTAGGTTGAAAGAGTTTGCTCTCTTTAATATGTGACAAAGATGTTATTTAAAGCCATGATACTGCAAATGCATACACATGGGAGGATTTGCACAAAAGGGAATAGTAGCACTGAACTCATGGACATGACTTACAATAGTGGTAACCTGTATGTTCAACTGGCTACAGAATTTAGACCCAGCCCTTATAAATCACACAGGTGGCCAAATATTTTCTTAACAAAGAATTGCTGGTATTGTAAATATTCAGTAGTTCTGAGAAGACACAGATGCAGACTTGAAGAGGGAAGATGGGGACTGTGAAACCATCACAATACTCGATGCAGAAACATGTAATGGCAATGAAGGGCTTAACTGCCCATAGCTATCTTCTGGATAAATCTGCACGTGTCTAAAGAATGGCACTAAACTAGGGCTAATATAACAACAAATTGTATGAACATGGAATATTCCTTGCTAGAGTGAGATTCCGTGTATTAATAAGAATCACAAAGCGGTTCTTGCCTTTACTTCAAAGCACAGGGCAAACACCTCCTCGTAGGGGCAAATGACAGACCTCACATGGCTTGTTTGTATCTGTGATGTTGGTGAGAGTTTTACCTATGGGAAATACATTCCTTTTTGGTACTATTATATATGGGTCTGTATAACCAGGGATCACACCATAGTTTCTTTCTAGAAGATTATGATAGTCCACATTTATGCACCCTGAATTGGCACTCATGCACTCAGTTGAGGCCAGATGAACCCCGCTACTTAAGCAAACGTGCGCTTATAGAAAGTGCGTGCCCGGTTTCAAGGGCTATGGCACAGCTATGCACTTCCCAGCACAAAGTAAAAATGATATAGCTATTTGCAAGGTATGTTATCTCTCCTAAGATGCTGGTCTTTCTGATCTCTCTCCTTTTTCTGAAGGTTTTCAAATGGGGGTATTATGTCTGCTCCTGTGTAAGAGGCATGACTAGCAGTGCATTTGTGGCAGCAGTGGTAATGGTGGTGACAGCAACTGATGCTGACTCTGAAGCTATTGCTTAGATTTGCTGGAAAGTCCTGTGCTGTAAAGCCCTGAAATCTTAGTATATGGCAGTCTCAGTGTTTTGAAGGGAGTCAGAGGTGCTCAGAGCTTCTGAGGATCAGGTTTCTCAGTGAGGTGCCATGTATGATTTGGGTAACCTGTACTTTAAAACCTTGCTTTGAAAGGTTTGGCCTCGTCGCTCACTGTTGCACTCTAATGAGAATAAGAAAGGCTTTTTGACCGTCATGTACAGCTCTAATGAGGGTATATATTTCTGGTCTCAAAGAACCAACAATTTAATTGCAACAGAGGAAGGTTGTTTTTATGGTTCCGACTTTTTGGATGCAGTTACAGTTTCCTTCTCTGTGCATCACTAACTTCTTGCAATACCTTTGACAAGACAGGGGCAGAAAAAGGGCCAGATCCACAAGAGTAAACAAGTTCCATCTTCCACAAGCTGAAGTAAAGATACATACATGAGAGTGATGGTCTTGTAGAATATAAACACAGAAGCACTCAAAACCTCCAGTGTGTTTAACATGTTTACTTTTGTTAAGGAAACACTGGGTGCTTGTTTGCAAGAGAAACCTTCATTCAAACATATAAGAGGTAATGATTATACTGGTGTGAGTACAGTCTGTTTATACAGGATTGTAGCAATAGGGTCTTAAACAGCATCTTTTTCAATTTTTAAAAAAATCTAAGTTTCTTTTAAGAACAACTTTAAGGTCTTACTAAGTTTTGCACTTTCACAAGAAGGCATAATTCTCCTCTTCGTTAAAGCTGCTGAAAAGATATTATTATTTATTATTTAATAACTTTTTTAACTTTTTAATCTAGTTTTCTAAGGAAGGAGGCCCGTCAGTCTCACCCTCTTTCTGTCTGCCTGGCTTCACAAATAGGTTTTGAACCTCTTGGACAATTTCAGAGAAATAGAAATTTCAAAGTTATCATATTGCTAAGAGTGTTTTGAAAATTGGAACTGGATAGAATAGTGATATAATGTCAGCTGTCCCCAGTGGGTACAAGGATGCAATATGAGTTCACTTCTGACTACACATCAGACCACCCGCACAAAAAAACCCAGCAGTATCTCAACCATTAAAAAAAATTCACTGTGAGTTTGTGCCTCAGTCAATGCTGGAGAATCTATTTCTCAGTTATGGTGTCTCACCACTGTGGTTTCACTGAGTTGTAGCAAGGGCTGAGCTGGTGGTACAATTTTAGTAGAACTCAATTAAAAACTTCACCTCCATTTCCTGTTTATTTTCAGAAAATATTCCATAATTTTGTAAAGATGCTGATTTTAGGTCCATTTTGATTGTCTACAACTTTGTCTATGATACATTCCTGGCCCATGACATTGTTTCGGGGATTTGGGGCTCTCCTGCAACTGCATGTGCTAGCAAACCCCCAATTTTTTCAATACTCGGCTAGGCTGTCATCCAACCCTAAGGGGACATAGGCACCACTCCAGCTTTAACTTCCATCCCGGTGAAGGGTATGGTTGACCCAAGACCTCAGTTGATGGTTCTGTGATTACCACAGCTTGTAACACCATTCAGTGGAAAGTATAAAAAAAGGCACATAAAACATCCTTTACAAATAGATCTTCTAAAACCCAAGAGAATATCGATGGAGACGTTTTCACGACGCTGAGCTTCTGCTCCTACTGGGAAAGACAATATTTCAGTTTGGAGAGAAGAGGGTACCAGCTGGGAGTTGTGTTTTTCCAGATCTCGCCCAATTCACTTCAAAACCCTGAGTATGCAGTGAGGTACTTTTGACTCTTAAGACGAAGGAAGTTTTGCCTTTATTACTGGTCAAATTTTACCAGGAAGCAATTAAATTTATTTCAAGCCAATATTAGAAATACTAAATGTGACAGAAAAATAAGGAAAAACCTAGAAGAAATGGGAAGTTATTCTTAGGCCTTATATTGGTTTTAGATATTTTATTATTCCTCACTCTACACAGCCACTATTAGATAAAAATGAGACATATTTTGCAGTTGAATTGCTCTTTAAGCAGAGGAGTTCCCAGTAGCTGCGTGTTTAACACAGAGGTTGAATTCAAGGTGGTGTCTCCCCTGACTCAAACGAAACAAGACGGTGGCTCCCACGACAAAATGAAAGGCAGTGACTCCTTCTTCCCTGTACTCTAAGCGACCAGCCCAGTCCGAATAATGAGAGTCTTGGGATGACAACACTTTAAAACCACTGCCTTTCATTTACGTACATTTTAAATACAAGTAAAATAAAACAAAACCCCCCAGGATTTTCTAAAGATTTCTAAAGATTTAATTATTCTGCTAGTGAATACATATTTTTCCATTTTAAATACAATTTTATATAAGTAATATGTGGAATACTTTGTCAAGGAGATTGCAGGGGTTATTTTAACTTCTTCCTTACTTTGCAACTCTTCCGTGGCAATATTCAACTCAAATTATTCTTCAACGGTCAAGACTTTCAGGACCGTGACTTTCTGTTAAATGCTACGTGTGCCGCGTTAGCCAGGAAAGCCTCTCTCCTTGGATGGGTCCGATTCCTGCAAGAGAATCCGAGATACAAACAGCCCCAGACCCTGCAGACACGTAACCACGTCTACCCTTAACAACATCAATGTGAAGTTACATATGTGAGTAAAATATGTGGATACAGGCCAGGGTAACATCGAGGGACATTTGCCAGATCCTAATTGAGCAATAAGACAGGGTGTAGACTCCGATCCCATGCTTTGGCATGTTGCTAGGCAAAGGGCAACAGCCCTGCACTATCACTCACCAAGGTGTGCTGTCATTGCACAATAACTCCATGCTGTGTGCGGGGATGATTATAGAGTGCTATTTTCAGTCTATAGAAGATATTTTATTTATGTATATTTTATTCTGCTGGCATGCAGAGGAAATAGCTGCTTGGTAAATGTCATGTTATAGTAAGTGCATAGCCTATTTTTAGCTAGACAATAATGTGAAAGGTGCTGTTGTTTATAGGCCACTATAGGTATGCATGGTCTTACATACAAAGGCTGGATGGAAGACTTAAAAAAAAACCCTATGCCTTCATCCTGCAATGAGTTGTCGGCATGCAGAATTCTACCTATGTGTGACACAGGAGAGAGGAGTTCAGAGCCTTGCTACTTCCGACAATGAAAGTATACCGATAGCAAAAAATTCCCAACGCATTTTGTGAGGAAATCTAGGACACATAAAAAGATAACACTGCTCCTTGGAAAACAATTTCTCATAGGAAGTAGCATGCAATTGTTTTCGGCTTCACAGTTATCTTGTTTGTTTTGCTAATCCTCACAAAGATTAATAAAGGAATGATGAGACAACAGCAAACTGTAAGCACAGGAAGCAACTATTGCCTAAAGCATCTGGATATGATTATGTAAACACGATGTAATAAGAAAGCTGAGAGATTTAACTTTTGAAATCTCTTTCATTCCCTCAAAAAAAACCCCACCCTCTCAGAATATTTACCTTATTCCCCAAGTATCCTGCGAGCTGTTAAAGCACTGCAATTTTCACTGCAAGTTCCTTGCTACTATTGATCAATCTGCCCTAGATTTGATCTTTTATCCAAACTTTTCCCAGCATGTATTCTGGTATCTGACCCTTTAATTTGAGAAAGAGAGGTAATTATAATTTGAAGGGGACATTTTGTATCTAACTGCTATATGTACTATTTTTCTCCTTCCTGCTGGTAAACACAATCAATATTTTGAACATTTATTACATGGTATGGTTTCTTTTTCTCTGTCACTGAAATAGTGACCTGTTCTTTAAGAGCAAGAAGTTGAACGTTATTCACAGTGAGCCGGGCTAGTCACCCCAGTTGACAACTGTGCTACTCACTAAAATTCCCAAGAGACAAACCTTTTAAGAATATTGTTCTATCACATATAAATGTTAGTAATTTTAATATTCATTCCACTTGTTTTAGCTTTTTCCTCCCTCAGCAATTCCATTTTGTACAGAGTGCTAGCTGTACAGATTAATTTTTTTAACCCTTTTGTTCAGAGGAAGGACTCCAGTTTTATTAACAAATCACCTTAAATCTGTACTTTGTATAGAATATATACTAAACTCATTTTGACCTCTTTGCGGCTCTCCCTCCATAGATAATCATTACAGATCTTGTCTGCATAAGGCTCCTTGGAGATTCTGTGATACTACTATCTAGCAACTGATGCAGAGGCACCTGATAATGTGTAAATCTGATCCTTTTCTCCTCTCAAGCGATTTGGGTAAATAGAGGCAATAGGAAGAGTTTTGCATCTCCTAAAACTGACCCACAAAACCCAACATGCTGAAGGAAGCTGTCCAGAGCAATCCAACAGGAACCCTCACCCATCCTCACCCTGTGGCATGTAGTCACTGGACCTGGGGTACATCAGGTGTGTCTGCGTAACTCAACAAGCCTTACATCTTTCATGCTTTACTTCAGATAAGTTCTTAGACAGCCATAGAAATGGTGCTATTTGTTATGGTTTCTATAGCAATCTATTGGTCTGGATGCATACTTGGGAAGCAGAGGGGGCTGCATTCAGTCTGAACACATGCAGACCCAAAGGCTCCATAGGTCAGGATGGTGCCGTGCCAAGGTCATACACAGCACAGACTCATCCGCCACCTTCTCTTGAAGCCAAGCCAGTGGGAAACCCCAAATGCAAAAGACATTGAGAAAGATGCAGAAGACGACCAACAGCACAGTAACTTGGGAACTTCATTAAAGCAAAAGAAATATGCACCTATTCTGTCATTTTATACCCACCTAATAATGTAGAATGAATGGAAAGTCCAGAAGGAAGAAGGAGCTGGACTGGTTCCTGTCTGGCACTTCTATAGCATCCCCCGTAATGCACAGAAAATCCTGCTTAGCTCTTGGCAGAACGTGGTCATCGCAGAGCCATCTTCAGTGAACTGAATTTAGGTCTCATCTCTACTAACCATACGGAAAAGGAGAATATTTTGGTGGTAGGAGGCTAATGATTTGGCCAGGTCAGGTAGGTTTGTTTCACAGGGACACCAAAAACATTTCTTTTGCCCATTAGGACAAAAATCCCTCTCTTTTCCTCTAGCTTCTGCTGCTTAAGAACATGGCTGAAAGAGCCTACTAATGACACACGAGGCCAAACATAGACTCCGTTTTCCTTTTTTCTTTTCACAAAACACCATTTTAGCTGGAGTTTTCCAAAAGGAAACAAATGAAAAGAGGTTGAGACAGATGTCTGGCAGGGATATTCTGAATTCAGTTGGTCGTAGTCTGATAAGGTTATAAACAACAAAAACCAACATTCCTCTTGACTAACACAGTTAGTCAACCTTAACAACAGACAGTCAACTAACTTTGCTCATAATTGTAATAAGGAACTACTGAATGCCAGACTATTACAGTTTTGCCCATGATATTAAGTTATAATAGATAATTACAGGTATCAAGATGGGCAGCTGTTTCTCTGAATTAATATTGTCCTTTCATTTTTTTCACTTAGATAAGACACCAAAAATGTTAAAAATGAGTAGTCATTCATTATATAAAGCAGCAGCTGAGCGGTAGGTGGAGGAATAGTTGTTTGTTCCTACTCCTAAGCAAACACACATACAGTTTCATTTTTTAAATGCATTTTATTTTGATAGCAAAAAAGTGATCTCTAATGACACTGAGCTTTGACTGGTAAATCTTCTTTGCAGTTTCCCCTGTTTAATCTCTGAAAGTTGATGTAGCTCATTCCAATTGCCCACAGCATCAGCTTTATTCTCTTGAAAGAACTTGCTCTCTTTTTAGTTTTCCCTTACTGTTTTGAGCCCTTACCAGAAATGGTAATCTTCCTAAGGTGTTGGCAGGAGTCATAAAATTCACCAAAAATAAAGCTCGTGTCTAACCAAGCATCCCATTATCAGGACCACCCAAGAGATCCAGGTTTGTTACAGACACAGTATATTCCTTTATATGATTTCCTAGGATTAGAAAGGAAAGAGAACTTGGGGCACTGATTAGTCAGGTTAGAAGGTTATGAAGATACCTAAATATCACAGTCTTGTAGTTGTTTTGGAGCAAATACCTTCAGATCTATTTGTTTATTACAGCCAGTCGGTTTATCAGGGTTGTTTGATTTCATGCAGCTATTTTGATGCTGCGTCCCACAGCTTGCGTTTAGAAACGTTTGGTAATTTATGACCGGCCTTTGCCCGAACTCCTCTCTCTTTGCCTGCTGGCACGGGGTCCTATGTGAGATGGAAACCCCATGGGAGCTGTGAGGTGCTACTGTGCCTCTTGGTTATAAACTTTCCCCCCGACCACGGCTTGGCAAGCTGAAGCCTCAATTACTGCCACACGCTGCCCTGGCTGTGCCACAGAGGCACATAGCTGTTACCCTGTGATGGGATGGGGAGGACAGAGCATCCCCCAGGAACTGGTCTGGGGATGGCTGGTCTGTCCTGCATCAAAAGCCCAAAATCAGGTGTAAGCTTCAGCTTCACTGTTTGTTTCTCTTCTTTTTAGGGAAGTGAAAGCCCAGAACAGGGATGGCTCTGGAAACTTTGAAGCATTTTGATTGTTTCAGCACAGGTTGGGAGTTGCCGCTGTAGCGCCTATTGAAAAAACAGTGGTTTGCATCACAAGAGCAGGATGAGACATAGTGATACTTGAGTTAAGTCACCGCCGCTTCCCAGCACAGTTCAAGGTGATGACTAGTCCCAGAGTGGCTGGCATCCTGCTATAGGAAAGATCACTTCTTTCACTGTCTCCTACAGTAGTGATTATAATCTGCCAGATGAATCTTTCTTTTCCTGGAGCTGAAATCTCTGTGACTGACAGAAGATTGTATTTGGAGGCTCCACAGTTCTGAAATTGGCTTATTCTGGAAATCTGCCAGTGTCACAGCCTGGCAAAGTAGTGGGATCAGAATTACACTTGGCTACTCTGTCAGTCTTGCGAACTGTTGCATCACCGCTGCAGGATGTTACAAGTTTTTGAGTTTAAGGGACAGCTCTTTAGTCTTAGGATCGTTTCCATTAATTTCCAAAATCCTAAAACCTGGAAAAAATACACATTTCTCAAGTACATGTTACTTTGAAAACATGAAATTTCTCTGTTCAATATTCCTTTGTCCATCCTAGCTGAGGAAACCAGGAAAATAAGTAACATGAAATGGCTGTAAGTAGCAGACTGGGGACACACATCGACAGATTAGATGACAACAGTTATTCATTCATGTCTTGTGGGACAGAAATAAAATGACTTTATGTCCATTTTCTCCACACACCTCCACCCTTTTCTAAGGTTAACAGAAAGGATTCCTGTAGTACACAAGTTATTTTAAGATCTTGAACAACTTACAGATCTAACATCTTTTTCCATGTGTATAAATAACCCCACCTGTTGCAGTATCATATATATGTGATCATTAAAATAGATGCAAGTAAAAAATAGTAGTATACTACATTTCAATCTAAAAATGATTCTAGGAACAAAGCCCAGACATGAGACACAGGCTTTTCCTATTTCAAAAAGATAAAGGGGATTCTCCAGCCTGAGGTGCATTTTCCAGTGTCAAAACCCTATTATACACTCATTAGCATTTTAAAAGTTACTGAAAATTGAAGAAATAGATATTTTCCTTGGCCAAGCTGTTGAAGTTCACAGACAATGTTGTGTCAGTGCACATAGTAGGGATTGCCAAAGTGGTGCCAAGGATGCATCAAATTTGTCTCAGCTTCACAAATTCATGTGCCTCCTTTTACTGTTGCATCTGAAACAACCGCAGTTCTCCAGGAGTTAATGAAGTGCCTTTTACCCATTTTTCAATAGAGATCCAAGACACAAACTGAGAAATCCTGAAGATATTTCATGATAAATTAGGCACAATACACGAGAAGACACAATATCTGCTCCAAACTGTTTGCACGCTGATCCTAACTATACTCCTGGAGTGCTGCATGGTGGAAGAGCCATACTTCAGATGTGAAAGAGAGCTGAGACCAAACTCCCTGCAAATTGTTCCTGGTGAACTAAAAAGCCATGGTGCAAAGGTGGTTATTTTCACAGCGATATTTTGGCTTCTTTGTCTGGTGGTCATATCACATTTTCAGCACCTAGAAATCCTCCGCTTATGACTGTCTGAATGAAATGTTTTTACTGACGTAACAATTATCTCCTCACCCTGTAGCTTTCAAGTTATGACTTAATGTTGAGAAAACTGTGGGCTAAGTGAGTGAAATAACTTCAGTACCTTCAAAGGATGTGGTTAGAATAGTCTATAGGGGTGGGAAGAGAGTTTTCCTTTGCAGTTGGTAGAGCAGCAACAACTGAGTGGCTTTTCAATTGCTTCTGTATTGCAGCTCAAGGCTTTTAGCCCCTGTCTGCTGCACCCACACACGATCTGGTGCAGTCACTTAAAAAGCATATAGCAACCTCTCAGCTCAAGGAGTCCTTTCAAAGCAAGCTTTAGTCACCCAGGGGGCCAGCAATCTGTAGAGGCTGCTTTTTCTGTCCCTGAGATAGAGTATCACATTGGCTCTGCTGCACTGGGACCACCCTATGCCCATGGTGGAGAAATAGGATTTGCTTTTCATTAATTCTGTTACTATAAAAAATTCCTGTAGGATATTCTGTAGCTAGAGCACTGAATCATTTCTGAAACTTCCTATTCAAATATTTGTTTTATATGGCAATGGTATTAGTAATGTGCAAGTTTTATGCACTGCTATTTCCTCCCACACCCATTGAAAACTAACAAGAGCCAGCCTGTCAAAATAAGCATGTGAATTATAGATCAGCTATAACATGCTTCAAATAACCAGTGTTCCAGCCTAGGTGATACCGTATAACTCTGCTTTCCCTGTGCTTGTAAAATTGCACAGTCTACAATTCACTGAAAAAAGCCTACAAACCGAAGCCTGGATTTATCCCATCTCATTGGAGACACTTAAATCATTTGCTTAACAATGGAGAATTTTCTCCTGTGGTTGATGGAAAGGGACAGAAAACTTCCTTTTAGCTCACCTAGGATTTAACTTGTCCTTAAGGAAGCCCATTGCTGGCTACTGATGGAGCCCAAGGCAACTCTGATTTCAACTTAGGTGCCTCAGTTACACACTTCATTTTCAAGGAGAAGAAAAGGAGCCAAGGCCATCTCTGAAGCTCCAAAAAGCTTGTAGGAAGGCTGAGCTCTCTCTTTCCAGTCTGGCCCCTTTTCACGGACTGCATCCACATGTTGTCTCGGAGGCTGCCCCTGGCATTACTCTGTGGTGCCAGCTGCTTCCAATAACCGAACACCTAGTATGTATATTGTCCTGTAGCTTATATTCAAAACAACCAGGAAATGGGAGCAAGTAACGTGTCTGCAATGTTTGCTCATGTGGGGTAATAAAAATGAAAGCTGACTCTGAGGAGCTGCAGAGGGGCCTTATGCTACAGATGACTGGGTAATAAAATGGCAGAGGAAATCCAAGGTTGATAAATGCAAAGCAGTTCACAAGGGGGAAAAAATAACCTTACTGAGGGGACACAAAAATCTTGGAATCACGACATGCAGCCATAGTCACAGACTGTCACATTCAGCATAGCAATTAGTGGTGGTCAGAAAAGCAAGTCGGTATCAACAACTATTAGAAAGAAATACAGAACAAACCAGAAGCCAACAGTGTGTCACTATAAATCCATACTGCTGCTGTATCCTGAATATTGAGTGGGATTCTGGTTTCCCATCCCAAAGGGTATAGCAGAAGTAGAAAAGGAACAGTGAAATGAGATCTTTTATAAAAGGAATTATTAAATAGACTGAGATTCTTCAGCTGGGAAAAGAGACGGGATATAATACAGGGTCTATAAAATCATGAACGGCAGGGAGAAAGTAAGTGCAGGATTACTGTTTGCTGTCTCCTCTAACGCAGTAACGAGGGGGTATCAAATGAAATTAGGAGGCTTGAATGACACAAGTTCAAACAAAGAATTACTTTTTCATATATACAATTAAGTTATGGAATGCCTGGCCACAGGATGCTGTGGTTGCTAAGAGCACATGAGGGCTCAAAAGCAAATCAGAAGAATTTGCTGAAGAAAAATCCGCTGATGGATATCAAATAGAAAGGCACTGCTACTGGTTCAGAGAGCAAATGGGCTGTAAATCACAGGAGAGGGGCCTGAGAGAGTGATAAGAGGGTGTGTCGTTATATGCTCGCCCTGTTCTGGTCCTCTCCCACAGACATTCCCTATTGCCCTGTGTCAGAGAGAAGATACTGCGCTAGATGGACCGCTGGCCTGGCTTTGCCTGGTCATTATTATGTTTTTAGTGTACCTACAAAACTCCTATGCTTGAAGATTAGAACAGATCATAGAATCATAGAATTGCCTAGGTTGGAAAAGACCTTTCAGATCATCTAGTCCAACCATCAACCTAACTCTGACAAAAACCATCACTAAGCCATATCTCTAAGCACTCTGTCTACCGTCTTTTAAATCCCTCCAGGGATGGTGCCTCCACCACTTCCCTGGGCAGCCTGTTCCAAAGCTTAATAACCCTTTTGGTGTAAAAATTTTTCCCAATATCCAGTCTAAACCTCCCCTGGTACAACTGGAGGCCATTTCCTCTTGTCCTATCACCTGTTACTTGGGACAAGAGACCGACCCCCACCTCTCTACAGCCTCCTTTCAGGGAGTTGTAGAGAGCGATAAGGTCTCCCCTCAGCCTCCTTTTCTCCAGGCTGAACAACCCCAGCTCCCTCAGCTGCTCCTCATAAGACTTGTTCTCCAGACCCCTCACCAGCTTCATTGCCCTTCTCTGGACCCGCTCCAGCACCTCAATGTCTTTGCTGTAGTGAGGGGCCTGAAACTGAACACAGTATTTGAGGTGGGGCCTCACCAGTGCCAATTACAGGGGGGTGATCACTTCCCTAGTCCTGCTCACCACACTGTTCCTGATTCTAAGTAAGATCGTACACCTTTTTGTCTCGTTGATGTCATCACTTAAGCAAATGGAGGGTAAAAAAATGCTCATGGAAATCCAAACAGGAAGCACTTTGCAAACAAAGAGGCACAGGCTGGTGCCTGCAGAGCTGCTGCTCTTCATGCTCCATGGGACCTGAAAGAGGCCTCTGCTACCTGCAGCCAGAGCACAGATGCAGAAGGACAATGAAATGATCTGATCCTTTTTTTTTTTTTTTCCTTTCTTCTCCAGATTACGGCAGATCTGATGCTTATCATTTGAAAGCTAGGACACACCTGGGCAGTCGCGGCACAATGCTGAGCCAGAATCATGACAAACAACTCTCTCTGGCTAATAGGTTCTGATGAAACCCAGGCCAGTACTCAAGGAAAACAGGAAAACTCTCTGGTCTTAGTGCTCTCACAGACTTAAGTCTTCAGCGCCCGAAGCATGGTAACACTTACAGTATAGCATGAAGCAAGGCTTTGTTCCAAACAACCCAGAATTGGCTCATCTAACCATCCCTACCTCTGGGTGTAGGGTGACCTTCCCGATTAGCCTTTTAAAAGCCTTTCACTATATATGGCACTTTCAGTCTTGGCAAGATAAATCTGAAGGGAGAGCAAAGGGATGTCTCATGATGCAAGTACTAAAGCATTCTTGGATTTTCAAGAAAAAATACACAAAACAACTTCCTGACTCAAAAAGAGCTGTATCTGGCATGGGAAACTTCTACATTAGACCTCACCCTGACAGGGAAATATTAATCACAAAATTTAGAGTTTGCTTAGGTGGAAGTGATAATTACTTGGGTTTATGTTTTATGTGCTTTTAAAATGCATTTTACATGTTTTACATGTAAGAAGAATAGAGTCCTAACCAGTAAAATTTATATTTATTGCCTTAAAAGATCCTGTTCCACAAAGCTGAAAAAAATGAAGATATGTATCAGCCACCCTAGAGAAGAAAATTTAAACCAACAAAAATGTGAATAATAATTTACAGCAACTCAAAAATGTTTCATTAGATCTTCAAAAAGCCACAATTAAGAAAGAAGTTCACACTGGCTAAAACCAACATCTTTTTGAGGAAGGACTGGAAAAAAGTTAATATTTTGCCAATACTTCTGCAGACAAAATAGGGCAACCAGGTAATTATAGGCCTGTCAGTTTGACGTCTATTCCAGGCAGAGTGATGGAGTTGCTGATAGGAAAGTCAATTAATAAAGTATTAAAACAGTGCAATTTAATTAATGGCAATCAACACAGATTAATGGAAGAAAGATCTTATCAAATTAATGTGCTATTTTTATAAGACTACAAATTTGGTGGATAAAAGCAATTGTGGTAATACTGTATACTTTGACTTTGGATGCATTTCCCATACAGTATCATGAGAAATTCTGCCAGAAATCCGAACTAATATGATGAACTCACCTGGTCAACCAAATTGTCTTAAAACTGACTAGCATTAGATCTAACAGCCCAATGTAACGTGGGGCTACCAGAGACTGGGTTCTGCAGAAACTGCATATCAGCCTTGTGCTCATTAATAACGCTATCAGCAATGCAGCAGAAAGCAGCGCCTTTGCTAATAATATTTTTCAATGAACCAAAACTTGGAAGTGGGCAGAAGTGGGCAATGCCTTTCCAGCATTGCTTGAGGAGCGGGTGCAAATGAAATACCAGGTGTTTCACATGTAACCCAACATTTAAGAACAAAAATCTCAGGCCTTACTCGCATAAAAAGGGTTCTCCTTTGGGAAGCTGAGGCTGAAAAATGAACAGGGGTTCCTGGTAGACAACCAGCTGAGCCCCAGAGCCCTCTGAAATCATGGGCTAAAAGGGCCAATGCAATCTTTGTCTGTGTGCAGAGGATGGCATCAATGGGGAGTAAAGAAGTTGTATTACTTCTGCATTTGGCATTGGTAAAAGCTACTGGAATAACATCGGTCCTGATGTCAGCACCTCAAGAAGGATGTTGGTAAATTGGAGGTAGTTCAGAGAAAAACCACAAGAATATGAATGAAGAAAAAAAGGCCGTAAAATGGCATGACTCCACAGGGTAAGTCTATTTAGATTTAGTGTATCAAAGTGAAAGCTAAGGAATAACTTGATTATGGCTTGTAAGTGCTTTCATGTGGAACAGACACTGTCTAATAGGGGAGATTTCACTGTGGTAGAAAAATATATAAGGAAATCCAATGGAAAGCTGAAGATGCATAATTTCAGTTATATTAAGGAAAGGCAACTACTGCAATCATTTACCATTCACTGTGATAGAGCTGGATGTCTCTTTTGTCTAGTCCTTCTCAAGTCCTGCTCTTGTTCAATAGGAATCAATTCCAGGTAAGTTAATGACCCATGTTGAAGCCAGAAATGGTCATAAAAGGTTTATGCCCTTAATGTCTGTGAATGCAACTGTGTAAACTATAACAACATACATTTTTTAAGTAAATAAAATAAAGATGTTTCTGAGTGAAGAACAGAATCCAAATTTAGCTAATGGGAGTTTCTCGTGTACATCAAGAGGTGCTTTGTGAATGCTGGGGGTGGTGTTTCTTTCTAGCTCTGCTTTGGGAACCTGCTTATTTTTCTGTGCTACCCAAAAAGCTGGCAACAGAAGATTGCGATGAGGTTTTGGAGAACAACTCCTAGAAGCACATCCAGTTGTCATGTTTCCATCTCACATTCGCCTCCACCAGCATCATGCTGATGGGTGCAACTGAGGTAGCAGAACCTGCCTAAGAGGGATTTGGTTCAGGTTACGTACTTGTCTTGAAAATAACTTCCTAAGGCAACTTATTGCTAAAGTGAAAAATGGACGTTTTACCTCCCTAAAAGAAAAGAGACCTTAATGGCAACTGGCTTGAGTGTGTTCAATCACAAAAGGTTAGGAATAACTAGTTATAATATTTCATAGCTTCTCTTGCATATAAGAGTTTCCTTGGAATGTGCAAACATGGCACTTCTCTTCCTGATCTTACACCTATGGGTGTGCTCTACTCTCCTGGCCCATTACAAAAGAAATAAGCCCACCCTTTCTCTTCTCTTAGCAATACTAGTATAACTTAAAATGCAGGAAATACAAAAAAAAAAACCATGCCACATATCTGACCAGTGAGGAAGCGCTTTTCCTCAGGTAATTTCATAAAGCTAAAAGAGGAGGCTGTTGGGGAGAGAATTCCACCATGTAAGATTTATTTCAATTAATGAGGGATAACATTGATATGGATATACATAACACAACCACTTTTTAGCTTCTGGGAATGGTGCCATCTGCGAATAATGAGAGTTAGTGGTAACAGAGAAATGTAAGGTCTGACTAGGGTAGCCAACAGCCCACAGCCTTGACAGTCTGATTTGGAGGGCAGCGCTGTGATTTAGAAGGTCAATTTGCTTTTGCTCATGCTATCTGAAACCAAACAGCAATGCACCTGACATACAGATGAAGATTTCTAAACTATCAGGAATGGTTAGGCTGGGAACATACCGTGGTCATAGCCACAGCTAAAACTCGGGTATGTAATACTATCGCTCTGAAAAATCTAATACATTACTGGGATCTGGAACCAGAGACAAAGATCACTGATTCTTGAGCCAAGGACTGCTTTGCCTTCTAGGCAGAACACTCTCCCATACGCAGAGATTTGTCCTGCAGACAACTAAGACACTTCTTAGGTCCCAGATGAATAAACATATGAAGACAAACCTCATAGCACTTCAGCTAACAGTTTTTTTTCTTTACAATTCCTGTACAATATAACATGAAGGCAGCTTGCAGAAATGTTGGACCTGCTTCTCTCTACCTCATTTAACTGGCTTCTGTACATAAATTACTTTCTGGAGTGGTTGGGTTTTTTTTTTTTTTTATTGCACTGTAGTCAGTTGTAAATCTTGCACTGAGTTATTCAATAACACCTTTTCTTTTTTTATTGTTTGAGTGAAGAATGAAGCCTAAGGCTTGATTCTGACTACAGATATGGCACATAGGTATTTATCCTTACATACTTTGTTGTATCCTTATTCCACATGCATGTAAGCCCCACACGTGCAGTTCATGCAAATGGTAGGTTTCTTGTCAAGTTATCTCTTGACAGTAGCTCATTCAATAAAAAACGGACTCACATACCAAAAGTCAAAATCACACCTCTTTTTAAAGAACAGATGCTCATCTTCATGTCTTTGAATCGCCCTTTTTGATGCACAGTGAAAAGACTTGTCCCTTTACTGTCCCATGATTTATCATTTTTCTTAGCCTTCCTTACTAACATACTAAAATTCTAGTGTAAATGACTACAAAAAATAGAAAAACATACCCAAGTTGGCATGGGGATCCAGCCTTGACAACTGGTGGTGAGGTACTTTCGAGCATATTTTGAGCTAGCTACTTGGATTAATTTTGCTGGAACGAGACTGTCTTCTCAATGTGACAGTTCTCAACACTTAATACTTGTTTAATGTTCCCAGTAGGCTCAGCCCTGCACTTTGTAAATCAGCAAAAAATAAAATGAAGGTCTTTATTTTACCACTTCAAAAATTATTATCCTTTTTGTTCTGGCTTGCGTTTGCATGCTGACAATATATTTTCTGTAAAGGGACAAGGAGCAGACTGACCTGGAAAAGGAAGTCTTTTTTATGTAGAACTGTCTTTGATCACTCACAAGACTTGTGCTCTGATCTAAGCTCATTGACATCAATGGAAGAAAGACTGCTATAGGCCTGGGGGGGAGGGTTGGCTCCTGTCCACACAGAGTCCATATACGCAAAAGCAGATGCTAAAAGATAAAACAAATTGAAAGTCAGAGTTACAGAAAAGATACTTTTCTTTGCACAAGGTTAGATTTATAACACACTTTTCACTTAATATTTTTTTCTTAGTCCCTGATATAGGAAACTCCGATTTCTACATCTATTGTTGCTGTTTACCTGCAGATAAACCTTGCATACGGAAAAGGGGAGAGCTTGGTGGATACTTTTCCATAGCATGAAGATGGAAAGCCTCCTCCATAGACTCTCCAGGGACACTGCAGAATAGGAAAAAGGAAAATAAGGCTCCAGGGAAACCACCCACCCAGCTGCATTACTCGTAGAAAGAGCCATTCCAGAGAGGGAACTCAGCACTATAGAAATGGACATGGTCATCAAAGAAGTATATAATTGCTGAGTCTGTTTAAAAGATAAAGAAACTTCTAATGGGATTGTCTCTCTTGGTGACAGCTTCCAGACAAGGTAGATCAGCACAATGAAGTCCAGAGATGAAAAGTCAGTCAATAAACAGTCCTAAAAGGAATCCTCCCCAGCTCACTTGGGGGAAAGAAGGCAACCTTCATTCTGACATGTATCAGTATCTTCAGAAAGGTCATGGAGAGATCATGACAGTTTTGTCATATTCCATTCTGCTGGCTATTTCTTTGGTACTATTGATTTGGTAACTGTTTTATATCACATATTCAGAAAATTTCTCTCATTCAATTGAACGAGAAAATATAATAAAACAATATTTGCCACTACTGGCACAGTTTATTTCAAACAAGAGTCTCCGAGTACTGTGAACATGACATTTAGGCTTGGATCAGCCAACGGCACCCCTTTAGCGCAGACATTACGGCCAATGTGTTTCAAGTCAAACATCTCTCTCTCATTTGGTTAATATCTCCTACATAAGCACCACAGCTATGCAGGACAGGCAGCAGTTAGAGAACCCTTCACTGCTGACTTGGTCTTCAGACTTTGATCTGACTTTTAGGACCCGATTCCTTTTCACGTCTCACATGTTATATGCTGACCTTGCTCTATAATTACAGCTGACTGACGTAGACTTAGATCAATAAAACCAGGCACAGGATTACATACACCTAATGTCTCCATGAGGCATATAAAATTTGCTCATTCAGAGCTCATTCCTTTAACATTGGACTGAAATGGCAATATTTTCATTGACATATCTGAGAGCAGAAGCAATGTTTACAAAGTGTTAGGTTTGAGGAAAGATGCCATAGAAAAGGAAAGTAAAATTATTAAAATATACTGGAAGAGCAAAATTCATCCCGTGGATAGATGTGTCATCCCATGGGTAGAACTGTGTCATTACCACTACACGGATCCTTTCATGCCGATCCAGAAACCGAAATTTATAACCTTTTCCTTCCAAACTTGAATATTTATGGGAAGTGTATCCCATTCCACCCTGAATCGCTTCTTCAGATTCTATTAAAAATCAGGAGTTTCCAACTAGAGGCTTAGAATGAAGTAGATTTTTCACCCTGTTCTTTCGCTCCTTTCTCCTGTTGGGCTTGGAGGCTCTGGGTAGCCTTTCCAGAGTTGCTAGGGACTGTGGCTCCAGCTGATGCTGGGTAACTAAGAAAGTTAAACAGAAAACATTGGTCTAGAGAACAAAGGTTGATGCAAGAGCCTAGGTCTCTCATGCTTTGTCATAGTCAGAAGGAGCACGCAGGGGGAGAGGAAGGGAGAAATTGTGTAAAAAGCCATCTACTAAGAAAAGAATGTTTGATTTGGATCACAGGATGTGAGACTGGAGAATGTATTGCATAACTTTATGGCTTGTCCTTATTTGCAATGATTCAGTATCCGGCACCGCTCATCCCATTTCTAAAAATGGTATTGAAAAGTTAGAGAGTATTCAGAGGTGATGGGAATAACTGAGGAATGGGAGGAAAACACCTTTTCTTTTCACAGCAGATAGCAAAGACCGAGACTGCAGGTGATCCTACAGGTTGTTGCAGATCGCTGGTTCTGTGTCCTTCCTCACTACATTCACTGGGTCAAATCCCCTCTGTTGCCAGAGACTCATCTTCTCCATGCCAAACTTAGGATCATGTCAATCCTTTGCCCGTGGTATTTATCTTATAGCTGCATAACAGGGCACGTACAGCTCCTAACGTGGAGGACAAGAGATGAGGCAGGTGCAGTGCTGTGGAGGGAGAGCTACCCCTCACCACAGCCATTTCTGAGGACTCCCCTCTCAAGACTAAACCCTGATGGAAGAATCCCTACAGCGTCTTTGGAGCCCTGTTCAGAGGTATTTCTCTCTACCTCAAAGCAGGCGCCTCTGGGACTGACTTCTCTATCAGGGTTGTTTCATTATTAGCGTGCTCATTTCTCCCTATCCCTCAAAAACAGGCATCATCCAAACCCGCAATTCCTCACACCAAAACATCGTTTTTCCCAGCTCTGACCCTCCCCTGTGCCAAGAGTAGCCAGGCCATGGCCAGACCCTTGGCTTCACCCTGCAGAGGCTACAGCTCTGGGATTGAGACCTGCTCGTCCCGTCCTCTGCTTACTCTTGGTTTA
>VYZM01018709.1:215223-234683 GCA_013398915.1 Dromas ardeola | reverse complement strand
TTTTTTTTTTTTTAATATGTCCTCCCTGCACACCCTGCTCTCTCAATAGTGGGGTAGTAAATGGTTTGGGGAAGGAGTATGGGAAGACAGGGAAAGAAGTAATGCTGGATGCTGTAGGTATATCTTTGAAGTGCTGTTTCTGATGCTGACCCGTAGCTATACTGTTGTACCTGTGGAAACTTCTTATCTCTTTCCTTGTGGATACCAGTTTTCATTATGTTGCATTATGTATTCACTTGCAACTTCCACATAAAGCACCAGAGTAATGAACACTGTCAGATTAATGTCAGGCTTTCACAGAGGGATTAAATGGGAAGATGACCACTATGAAAAAAATTAAACTAAATGAGGGCAGAGCCTGCCTTTGTGCTTCCTCATGTCTTGGTAGAGGATGGGGAGGTGTTTTTCCCTCTTAGTTAAATCCTATAAACTGTCTGAAAGCTTGTTCAAACTGTTGCAGAGTGAAATGGGTGTTCTGGAGAGCTTTGTTAAAAATAACCAGTGCATATCAATTCCATTCGGGGCTATTTGGTGAAGTTACAAGCAACAGCCGAGGCACGTAAGTTTTCTACAGGCTCAGTAAGTCCATGGTCTGAGAATTAGAAAAAAAAAAGAACAAACACAATTCAGTCACAAAAAAAGAAGTTCCCAGCCTTAAAATAAAAATGATAACCATCCATCCTGTTGAAATACTCTCTATTTAAATTCTATTACAAGCTGAGTTTTGCAAAATAAACTTCTCCTTTTAATCTCTTTACAAACTGAAAAATAAAAGACATATTTTCATTTCTTAATTCAGTTCAGGCAGTTCTCTGCAAAGCAAATAGCTTTCCTCTATTTTTCTACCACAGTCCAAATGTATGTTATTACCCTTTCCACCTCTTCAAATAAAAAAGCCTAAAATGAAACTAGCTGAATGTCCATTCAGAGAGAAATGCAAAGCAGAGAGATGTGAACTGCACTTTCACAGCTTTTACTTGGAATTTTAATTATTGACACGGTTACAGCACCTTTGATGCAGATAAGAAGCAAACTTTTACGAAATAGTTGAGGGAGGGATTGTGTTCTGTGGTAGCGGATAATGTTCTAACGTTAAAACGGGTATTTTTAATTTTTCCTGGGCATGTATGTAAACTTGTGTGGTTTTGTGTGAAGGACAGGACTTGGAGAAGCCCTGGGGCTCACCCTCGCTTTCTGCTCTCGGCGGAGGCAGCGTGAGCTCAGGGCTGTGCAGCGGACGCAGACGTGGGGAATACTTTTGAACTCCTACCCTGCCGCTTACGAGGAACTGAATGCAACACGAGGCACAGGGCCAAATCCTTCAGCCACCCAAGAAGAGTGGCGCATACTATAATAGCAGTGTTTGCGTTTATGGATGTTTTTAACGTAACTGGAGTCTGCAAAATCACGCAGTTACTCACTTTTGAACAGTGTCTTCTAATTATACAATAATTCACTTGAAAGGTCAAATGCGACTTGCTGGTTATTTTGAAGATAATCGTAATGTGGTTTTCTTCTGGATGTAATGTTGATTTGTAAGCAGAGAGGTATTGTAATCCTTTCTCTGCTAAATAAACAGAGATGAAATAGTGTGAGATAGAAATAGACCCAAACAGCGACTGTCTTTTTTCACATGCCCTGATCGTCAGACTGTAATCAGTCATCACTTTCAATCTGCTGCTATATTTAGGCAGAAAAATCTTCCTGGTCCTTCCGGGTTCAGGGAGGTATTTGTCGGGTTCACGGAGGTGTTTGTGTGTTGCTCGCACCCCTCCGAGCTCGCCTTTCCCTGGGGCTGCTGGTGCTGGGTGCCCAGCAGCCTGCCTTTCCCAACCTGCCGTCGGCCCCGGTGCCTGAGAGTCGGGTTCTGCACGATCCATTGCTCTTTGATACCCATAATGAACCAAGGAGGAAAAAAAGAGGTGATAAAGATGTTTTGAGACATGTGGGTGAACTCCGCTGCTGCATGTTGCCTGTTCTTCAGTGGAGCTCTTTCTCAGTAGTTCTTTTCTGAACTATTTCAACTCTGTTTTTTCTGCAATTCACCTTTAGTACCTACTGCTTTGAAACTTTCTCAAAGACTCTCACGGCTTTTATTTCGGTAGAAGAAAAGATGGGAAATCCAGCACACAGGCAACACATGAATGGAAAACTCGCTGCTTTTATTTTTTTTTTTTTTTTTTTTTAGGAAGATACTTGTCTCCTCTTAGCTGAGAGCTGCCAGGCTGGGGGAGCCAGAGAGAATGTGAACTGAAGCAGTTCCATTCCTTTAAAAAAGAAAATCAATTAAAGCATTTCTTAGTACCTACTCCTTCCATTGATGCTAATGATAGAAAGTTCAATATGAAATTGGAGCTCCTGGAATTTTGCGGACTTATACATACGGCATTGTAACTCTTTCCACCTCATTCCCATTATCTAAATTGCACCTGGAATTTGCTAAGATTCAGGCTCCTGATCTAGCAGCATCATGGATGCTGTTTGCTCCTCCTGATGTCACTGCTAAGAATGCGTGTTATTTGGATGTTGCAAATTGCAGTGCCTTGTGATGTCTGTAATGAACTGGGAAGTAAGAAGGTGGAAAAAAGTCATGTTGGAGGCTGGTAGTGATGAGCGTTTTATAGGGGTCCTAACTTTACTAGTGATGTTCTCTAGATGTGCTAAATCAAAGGTAGATACTGATGGCACGTTACATCTTACTACTGCATGTGTGTAAATACATCAGTGCTTAAAATGAAATCCAAAATTCCACAGTGTGGAAACAAACAAAACCGATTTGTCTATGTTCCAAGGTACTTTATCTATAGCTTCTTTTAATCCTGAACTGCAGAAATTTTGAAGATACAGTAAATTGCATTCCATGAAAATGATGTGTGCTGTTGCCAAGCACCCTAGTTTTTTTTTTTTTTTTTTATGGGGGGTTTGTTTTGTGTGTGTTTTTTTTTTTGTTTTTTTTTTTTATAAAAAAGAAGTTGGGGGGCTTGCGTTTTTGAGGGAAGGTGTGTCCGTGGTTCCATTTGTAAACTATAGGTGAAATAGCCACTCTTGTAGTATTGAAATTTCAGAGTTAAGCTCCTTAAACCTGCAGCTGGTCTTGATGAAGCAGAACTTCTAAGACATTACAGCATGGCTGGAAATGTTTTGTAAGACTGGGTTAGCAAGCAGCAGCACATCCATTAAATGAGGGCAGTGACTTTCAGAGCACTGAAAATATGGAAAACAACACTGACTTGCCATGCCGGGTCTCACCAGTCTTTAGAAAGTACCTGTAAGATTCTTGAATATTTTAAAAATTGGGTCCTTAAACTTCAAAATAAAAATTGAATCCGAAACAGTAGAGATGAGCTAAGATAAGACATGTGGGTTTATGTGTTTTCTGCTTCTTGCATGTTGATCGCTTTTTCTTGTACTGGATACTGAGCTAGGTCAACGTTGATGTTTGTGGGGCTGTTGCTTTTGATTATTTTTGCTGTGTTCATGTCATAGTACTTACAGTTTTCCTTGTACAGCCTGTCCTTGCAGAAGGCCCTTGGGCAGAGTGACTGCCCATCTCCTAGCTGGTGTCCCATAATGATGTTGCAGCATGGGTAGGGCATTTTGGGTTGTGCTCAAATTAGCGTTCTACACTGTATCTAGCTAATAAAATAGTTCATCAGTCTGATATATAGCAGACGCTTTGAGAAAGAGCCATGTCAAAGATCTCAGAATTAAATCATGCATTTCTGTGTTGGTTATGCCAATGGTTTTCTTAATACAAGAACATTTCTGCTGTCAAGGAATTACTAATTTCTTTAGTGCATTTTTAAGCCTTTAATTATATTAAAATATTAGCTGTCGTAATATTTGAAGCTTAAAGACCTTGTACATTCATCATACTTGTTGAAGGGAAAATTAAAATAATTTTGGTATTTAGATATTGTAATTTTCCTGTATTCTTTGAGTAAACATGAGAAATGGTAGGCAGGTGGGATTCAATAAAAATAAATAGATTTGACACTTTTTGCTTTGTGCCAGGGGAATGCAGCCAGTACAATACACTAATTTAGAAAGCCTGTGTTAGCATAACATATTTATTTGGTGTTCTTAGAATGGTTTTTTTATCTTTTTTTTCCTCTAGAGTTTCTCAGCTTTGAGTGGATGATGCTTTAAGGTGACCTAGTTATGCTGTTTGCAATCCTAGTGATACAAACCTGATCCCACGAAAAAATACAGAACGCATATACTGACCTTTTTCCAAGTAGACCTTTAATTTTTTTATAGTTAGTAGTAAGTTTCCTCCCCAGCATTTGTCAAATTGTAATGCGGTCAAATGCTTTTTCCCTGTGGTGTTAGACCTTGCTGTTTTACTATACGATTCAGTAGAAGACAGGTAAGTTAATGCTTTCCCTGAGTCCTAGAAAGAGAGTCCTAAAATGAAAGAAAATTAAACAAAACAGGAGTGCTCTTTAAACACCAAAAGATTTAGAAATAAAACCAATCTTCATCTGTTTTGTCATTGAAGCACCTCACATTACCCTGAATGGGGCCACAGGACCAGAGAATCACAGGTCAGATATCAACCCAGAAATTATTATTATTATACGTCTTCCTAGAATATGGAGAGGAAGGCAAATTTCTTCACAGGCAGCAAATCTCTGCTGTCAAACTTCGGATAGAGGATGAAGCGGTTGCACAACTGTTCTGTGCAGAAGGGTTTGTGCTCCCTTTTGCCTTCATGTGGTTTTGTTACTAAGCCTCTGTTTTCTCCCGGCGTTCCTGAGAGCACCGCACGTTGGATTTGTTGGGTATGCAGCACCCTTCCCAGCGGGCCGCTGGAGGCTATCTGCAGATGTGGAACATCACGCCAGCCCTGTGAAGTGCTTAAATCTCCCAAGGGCATAGATAGTCACAGAGGTTAAGTGCTGTGCCTAAGGTCATAAATGAAAGAAAAACCCAGGAAAAAGTTGGCTGCTGGGTGGCTCTGGGATGAGGATGGGAGCTCCAGTGGACCCTGAGCCCTTCATCGAGACCATGAGTGGTGAGAGCCTTTGATGTAGCACCCAACTCTGGAGTTTGCAGCAGGTTTTGCCTTTGGACTCTGTTATCTTTAGGTATTTGGCTCATAGTTGGACACGTATCTTTTCGTCTTCACCCTTCCTTCAGTCTTGCCCCTTTGCAATCTCCTGCCCTAGCTCTGTTAATGGGTGGTGTGGAGGTGCAGCCCCGTGCCATGCTTGGAGCAGGAGAGGAGCCCTGCCTGGGGGCCTGCCTATATGCTGGGCTGGACAGATTGTCCCCATGTCTTGTCCGGCCAACCTGGCCACGCTGTGTGACTTTGAGAGGTGCTTCTCTCTGAACGCTGTGTTACATGTTGGCTGTAATGCCAGATGTAGTCATCTTGGTTGGGTGCCCATCAGAAGATGCCCATCATGGGACTGATGTCTCTGATGATGGGTGCTTTGCAGTCACTGAAAGTAGATGTTTCTTGAGACTGCTTGCATTAAAGAGTTCAACAGCTGGTTGTTCTGAAGACTTGAAAAGCTCTATCATAGACTCCGTGCAAAATACTCCTTGTTGACTTTCCAGGAGACTGAGGACATCTGCAGACATTTGTGCTGGGGGTGAGGAGGGGAGGCAGGGAGCACAGCTAGTGGCAGCTGTAGTGGACCGTCATGGTGAAATTCTTCTGCTGCCTTTTCTTCTAATTGTCCTTATTATCACACTGTGAGATTACTTCAGGCTTGGGAGGGAGAGGAAAGGCGGAGATTGTAAACAGGAGCCAACCTGGGGTGTATTTAGTCTTAAGCACCTGCTTTTTGGTAGATGTATATTGCTTGGAGACAGGTTTTACAGCCATCTACGCAAAAGGTTTCCAGCAGGGTTGTGAAATAATAGGCCTGCTTTGTCCTAGAGGTGCTGAGCACCCACTGCAGGCTCAGAAAATGTAGGGCTTTTTTCACAACGTGCAGTTATGTTAACAAGATACAGTTTTGGTCTCCTTTCCCTGTGGAGCTTCACCATGCATTGCATGAAAAGACCTAGAAAAGATGGTGAACACAACATACAGCTGACAGCAGAGCCTTTTAAAACTCTGACCTTCACTGAGAAGATAAGAGAGAGGTGAAGTAGCTGCCGTGAGCCAGATGCTTATCAAATAATGGACTCCTCACAGTGTTGCAAATTGAGCCCCTTCATGGAAGGGTCTGCCTTTGGTTTCGGAGCCTGCACCCCAACACACACATCGCTACCGACCTATCTACTTTTTGGGGAACTAAGTATACAGCATAAAGGACAGGCTGTTCCCAGCCAGTCCTATTTGAGTGGTGTAAAGCTGAGGTTTTCGGGGCCCCAGCCCTTCCTGGAGGTGTGCGAGGACATGGTCTCGGAACATTTTTTTAAGTGGAAGCCTGTAGAAAAAAACCCAAAGCTTCAAACAAGTTAAAAGTCCTAAGTTTGCTGGGTCCTGGGTGTGCGGAGCAGGGCTGAGCAAGCTGGTAGCATCCCTTTGGAGGAAGGGTGGGGGATATGTAGTTTTTTAGAGGCTTCCTCGTTCTGCGGAAGTACCAGTGAAGGAATCTTCCCTTAGGAACAAGGTTCATCCTGTAAACCTGTACTGCCTGCAAGTCCCAGTTGTCTTGCGAAACATATCCTTGAGCCTGTTTCATTATGCAAGAGACTGTTTGTCTGACAGCCTTTGTGCAGGTTTTGTTGTTTTTTTTCCCCCCCTCTCCGAAGTTGCGTAGGATGTCGTGCGGTGAACTCCCAGGCTGTGTGCTGTTACGCACTGGAAGGGATCTTGCGGTGAAAGGAGCAGGATTTAAATTGATGGCATAACATTTCCCCTCTGATCCCGTGTGCCTTGCCGCCCCCGGAGGAGATCGGGTAGTTC
This sequence comes from Dromas ardeola, assembly GCA_013398915.1. Classification (NCBI taxonomy): domain Eukaryota; kingdom Metazoa; phylum Chordata; class Aves; order Charadriiformes; family Dromadidae; genus Dromas; species Dromas ardeola. Next base: position 227,815 of record VYZM01018709.1, on the reverse strand, counting down.
TGAGTTCAGAACAAGTCTTTGCACCAAGCTGCAAATCATCTGCGCGGGGTTTCGTTAGCCTCCTTCCCCATCTCGCTGTCTCTGTGACAGCAGCCTGCTTCTGCATTATTTAGGAGAGATTCCCTTAGTTAAAAAAAAAATCAATTAGCAAAAGATAACTGTTTCCAATGTCGAGCTTCCCTTTTATTCCCCCCCCCACCTTGTGACTCTAATTGCATTCATGCTCGTCGTCTCGTCTTTATGATAGGGTGCTAGCAGCTGACCTTGATTAAATGACCTGTAAATTATTGGCCACACAGGAGCAATCCCTGATCTACTGGGCAGTTGATGGCTTGAGTGCCTCTACCTAGGGAAAGGCTTTCCTGGCCTCAGTCAGAGTAATGTTGAAATACGAGATAGGATTGCTTGGGTGCCTTCATTTTTTATGTGTAGGCTAATTTAGGGGGGAATATTGTGAGGCACCCCTTCCCTTTAGAAGTTGCCATTTCATATTTACCTGCAGTCATACTAATAAAACGTCAATTCGGATGGCCGTGACGGTTGTTTTCTGATCTCTGGAGGCATGAGGCTGCTATATAGAAACTGTAAATCTGCATCATCTAATTTTGACCCAGCCTGAATAGCAAGCGGATGGTGTACCTGGCGTGTCTGAAGCAGGATGGCTCCTTCTGCCTTCTCCCCAGGCAGTTGATCAGGCTGTCATCTGGGGGATGATGCTGGACTGAAATTGTGGGTCTGGTCTGCAGTTAGTGTTCCCCAAATGGTAACAGCGACTGAGCTGTGGTTCAGGTGTTATTTCCCATGCGGATGGCTTCGGCGGCAGCCTAGAAGCAACTGCTGTCAATGATTCAGGCATGGACTCCTTTACTATGGTCTGTTTATTCACTGCAGTGGAGATATTTTCCTCTGAAACACTCAGACTTTCAGTCAGCATTTCTGCTTTAAATGTTCCAGATTATTTTTTTGTTTCTCCTGCTTTATGAGATTAGAGCCCTCTGAATAATTCCACTGATTTTGGTATGGAAATTGTGTTTGCTTTTGGAGAGCAAGTGTGAATGCCGGGTTCTTACAGCTCTGGCTTCAGTGTCAAAAGGCAGAATAGTAGTTTGCCAGTAGCCCCTCAGCTCTGCAGGGAGGAATAACGCGAATCACTCTCAAAAAAGTGTAGGATGTGCAACAAAACCGTCTGCCAGAGATGGGTGCTAACTCAGGAGGTTGCATTGAAGAATCTTCTGGAAGACATTTAATTGATTAGGTTTTGTTACATTACTGAAGAGCAAAGTCTGAATGCAGTCAAGTAATGAATGGCATATTGATAAGAAATTCAGAGTGGTATTGTTTTTCATGGGTTTCCCTGACGGTTTCTATGGGGACAAAGACGCATTTCCCGTCTGAGTGCTGCTGCTGCCCTCTGATTGCACTTCTGTGGTTTCATTCACCAGTAATGGGAAAGCATTCATAGGCAGAATAGCTTCCCCTTTTTAAATAGCCATGATTCAGGGTTGTATTTTTTTTTTAATGCATTAGGCTAATGCAGTGTTTTATCAATGATCTGATAGATGCATAATGCTCTCTTTTCCAAGTCCTTATTCAGGGTCTGCATTAAAACTTGAAATTATGTACTGTAATTACGTAAGCCTTGACAAAAGTCTTTGTTGCCCTACAGTATGTCTACAAAGTGATTCTCATCCGGCTTTGGCAGTAGCTTACATTTGAACTTTAGGGATTAATTTTGTTGCAACCATTTGAATGGTCGAACTCGAATGCTGATGCTTTTGGAAAACTTTTTTTCTCCTGTGGGGGTCCTTCAGTTGACTGATGTGAGTTAATTATTTAGAGAATGAAAGGTTTTTAGGAATGTGACTTTTTTTTTTAAAAACAAAAAAGATAATTATTTCTGCTTGTCCTTTTTCTGCTCTGAAATGGTCTTTTTTCTGCTCTGAAATGGGAGGCGCTTCAAAGCTGATTGTGATTTCACATCGCAGTGTTTGGTTTTGAGTCAGTCCCTTGCCTGCCAAGTGCCGAATTTAGGGTTGTCCGGTTACTCTGCAATTGGATGCGCTCCCCGCCCTTTGCTGTGGGGGTTCTGTATTCTCAGAAACTGCTTGCAGTTTTGAGGGTCTGTTTGTTGTTGTTGGCTTTTATTCTTTTTCCTGGATATTTGGTTTCAGTGTTTCCTCTGAGAGAGAGCGTGGGGGAGAGAGAGATTGCTTCTCATCCAGGGTGTCTCTGCATTTCTGTGTATTTAGACTCCCCTCTTTCCTGTTCCCTTCCACCTCCCCCCCAAAAAAATAAGCTCTCTGGCTTGCAGAAAACAGAGCTGATTTAGGCAATGCTTGAAATGTGGAGGAAGAGAAGGCCAGCCAGAGCTGGCAGCTGTTTCTTGCAGAGATGGGGTGCTGTGCGCTGGGAAATAGCAATCCCTGAGCCAGGCTGCTCCTTTTTGATTGCCTGAAAAAAAAAAAGTGAAATGACTGTAAAAAGGGGGAGGGAGACTTGCCGTTTACACCCGCGTATTACCCAACTGTAGTCTGATTATAGGTTGTATTCTGTATGCGAGGCTGAGGTACGGAAACTCATCCCTCGCTGGTGCAAACAGGCTGGAATGGGTCCCCGCCGTCCCGGCGCTGGCTGCGGCGAGGGGCCCTGGGTGAGGATGAAAAACCTGCGCTGTCACCTTCTGCAAAGGCACCCAGCCTTACAAAGGAAAATGGGAACATCCGAGTTGCTTCTGGTGGTAATTGGGAGGGGGCAGAAAGTCACACTGAAGCCCGGTAGTGTGCGCTGGAGAGATGCAGCTCCCACAGTCTGCGAGGGAAGCGTGCGCTGGTGTGGAGTGGTGTGCCCAGTGCCATACCAGCAACCGCCTGGTTGCGGAGGAGCCATTTCTCCGCTCGTCCCTTATACACGAGGGTGTTACTGGTTGAGGGCTTGGGGGCTGGTGAGGAGGAGGACTGAAGGTTGTGTTTTTGTTGAATTTGGGACCTTTTGTTTCCTCAAAGCCTGTCAGCACAGCAGGATGAAAAACCTGGTTGGAGTGTTTGCTTCATTTGGCCACAGCTGAAGGAGGAGCAGGCAGATAAGGGCCAGCTGTTGTTCCATTTGCTTGCTTCAACAGCAGCACCTTGCAGGAAAAGCAAGGCAGGGATACGGCTTTTCTATGCTGCTTCTGTTTTATTATCAAGAAAGATTTCTCCTGTTGGAGAGAGAGATGAGTTTTTTTTGACACACCTTGCAGGCTGTTCTTTCTGGTTTTGTACCATGTCCGTCCTAGAAAGTAAGAGATTAGGGAATCCTGGTAATTTTCTGTAAAATAAAAGCTTCTCAGTGAACTGTTTCTCTAAATTTCTTTGGCAACTCTCATAAATGTAAAATAGGACGGGAGAGGACGCAGCGTTTCCCTGTGCTGTTGACACTGGGATGGCAGGAGAGTGTGTGTGTGGGGGGTGAATTCCCTCCTGTAAGTTGTTTATAAACAGTGTGCTCTGCCCCGCTCCCTGTGTGTGTGTTCTGCTCCTGTTAGCAGGAGCGAGTCGATGCTTTCCTGTCTGGCAGTTCGGTGACTGAATGCATGTTTGAGTAGCTGGCCTCGCCGTTCTATTGCTACGCGTAATTTTCTATGGAAAAACTGAGGTGGGCAATGCAAATGGAACCTCAACTCATGTCCCTGCCTTCCCTTTCATTTCCTTTTCTCTGTTCTCTGCCCTCCTTGGTGTGTTTTCTTTCTCTGGGCGTTTCTCCTCTTCCTGTGCTGTGCAGGAACATGTCAAAGCTGAGCATCGGGAAAGGACTCTCCTCTAGCCAGTCTCCGGTTTTGGACCCTCTGAGCTGTGTACGGAGGGAAATTGCTGTGGTCTTGATAATTGTAGTTAAGTTTCTCCTTGCAGCCAGCTTCCTGTGTGAGGTATTGCTGCTGTAAAGTATTGTTTGAATGCTAATGAGCGGGTTGTCCCTCGCCAGGAGAAGTGCCATTAGGCTGGCAGTGGGTAATTAATCAGGAAGCAGGTGTGTTGCGCAAAACCCATCAGCATCCGCACTGGAGGAGAAAACACTGGCCTGTTTGAGGAGGGAAGGAGCTGCCTTGGCACACGGTGCTTGGGAGCCAGGTATTCTGAATCCTGTGTTTATGACTTCCTGATTCGAGGCATGTTGCCAAAGGGGCTTTCACCTCTGCTAGTAAACGTCTCTAGCTGTTGAAAAGGTCCAAGTGTCATTATGAGAGTTTATGGCACCGTTGCCTCTGGAGTGCTCCGTGGAGTAAAATGCTCTTCTGTTGGTTCGAAGAAGATAGCGCTGAGCTGCCCTGGAACCAAGTCTAAGCCAAAGCTGGCCCAGCTGTCTTTTGCAACTCAAGCCCAAACAATGTTGTCTTCGGAAAACACATAGGAAACAGGGCTCTCCTTGTCTGTTTTAATACCTGTTAAATTATGCGCTTTAGTCAAGAGATGCGAGTTCTGCTTTCTGGGGTGAAGTTCATTCCCTGCCTGTGGATGTCTGTGGTATGGGAACATGGCCATGACACAGGGCTAAGAGTGATCATGCAGACCGGTGAGGTTGAGGGACAAGAACAGTAATACCCAAAGCTGAGTTGTGATCCCGAGTTGTTGAAAAGAAAACCTGCACTACTGCAAGGTCGCTCTTCCATCCAGTTGCACTGGACGAGTCCTGTTGCGCTGTACTGATTCTGCTCTCAAAGCCAACCGTTGCTGGTGAACAGTCGAAAGGGTAATTGGTAATCCTTTTGGATGCCTTTAACAGGGACAGATTTTTAAATATAGTTACAGACGCTAGCAGTGAGAATTAAAAAGAAAGAAAGGTTATGTTCATCTAGTGCTATGACAAGCAAGTTTGGCATATTTTTTCCTGCTCATGTGTGATACCCGTAAGGGAAGAAAATTCTTTTGCGGAGATAATTACTGCGGCACAATGACAAGTTCACAGTGCTTTGCAGGCAGGAGGAGTTGGCAATCTAGATAAGGCATCCCCGTCATCTCTCTGTAAGCCCTTTCCTAGCCTCTCCGTTCGTTCCAACATGAGGAGCTCCTCTGGTTCAGCTGGGTAGATAAGCTTGCTCTTAATCTTGGCATTCAGGTCACTTGATCTCCCTTTGCCCAGAGGTCTGTTTAGGAAGACTGAAATCTGTTAAATTTCCTCTTCCTTAATTCTGGGATAAAGAAAAGTGTTGGTTGGTCAGAGGGATCGTTCAGGGTCACAGCGACGATCTTATTCCTGTTGAACCTTGTGGAATTACAGGTGCAAGTAGCTGCTCACCAGTGTGAAGGTGGTGAGCAAAAATAACCTTTTCTAGTTAGGACTAGACTTGTATGTGGACATGCGTCCTACACAGGTACATCAGAGTGCAGCCGACAGAAATAATCTGGAGGCTTATGTCTCTCTTTGGAAATCACATCTATGTAAAACTGACCAAAAGCGTGAATATGGCAATTACTTTCATCTTTTTAAGACCTTACTAATGAGTTTACTGGACATAACTGTTTGAAACCTTGTAGCTGAGTGTGTGTCAATATTCCGTGTAAGTCTGGTAGTATCTCTAAGCAGTACAGAAGGGACAGTATCAATTAGCTGTAGCAAGTGCTGTGAGTAGGATTTTAAACTGATGCATTTCTGTGGTTGTTGAATTTTGTAGAGTATTACTGTTATGAACATGCGTTTGTAACAATCTGGAATTTGTGTTTTGATGTTTGATGGCTTTGGTCTTTTTTTGCCCACAGGACTAGAGTGAAATTGGAAAGCCTAGAAGATGCTTATATTTTAAGAGGAAATGATGACTCTCTTTCTGATAAGCATGGATGCCCAGCCTATGTGAGTCCAGAGATCTTGAACACAAATGGCAGCTACTCTGGCAAAGCAGCGGACGTATGGAGTCTAGGTGTCATGCTTTATACCATGCTAGTTGGACGCTACCCTTTCCATGACATTGAGCCTAGTTCTCTCTTCAGCAAGATCCGTCGTGGGCAGTTTAACATTCCAGAAACTCTATCCCCCAAGGCAAAATGCCTCATACGTAGCATACTGCGTCGGGAGCCATCGGAAAGGCTGACTTCACAGGAAATTCTGGACCATCCATGGTTTTCTACAGATTTTAATGTATCGAATTCAGGATATGGTGCTAAGGAAGTATCAGATCAGCTGGTGCCTGATGTCAACATGGAAGAAGACTTGGACCCATTCTTTAACTGAGCACAAAGACTGGTGTTCAGAAGGTACACAACCTGGAGATGGACACATGAAGGAGCCCTTCCTGACCGTGTTAAATCACATCCTGCATCAGCCTAGCTTGGTAGCAAAAGACACTCAGAGGTCCTCGGATTGAGAAGGAACCTCCACAAGGAGCTAATATAACAAATGTAGCATGGGGACAGATTGGGGGGGCGGGGGGAGCTTGCTATCAGGTTAGATTGATTTGGAGGAGAAAAGGCAGCATGGAGCAATTGTAGCTTCTCACCTTTTTGGAGCCAAGGAGACTGCACATGCCAATTCTGGTGCAGCTGTATCACTCCTGTTTCTGTTCCATTAAAAATAGTGGTAACTCACAACAAATAGAAACTTTTTTGCCTCAGCTCACATCTTGGCATCGCACTGTTAGATATTTAACTTCAGCCATTATTCAGGGAAAGTACAATTGGCTAACATTTTTTTTTCTAATCGGATGTCTAATAATTAATGGGATTAATTTAAGAAAAAAATTAGGTGCACAAAAACGGACATGAAAAGTGGGTGCTAAAAACAAACAAAATTTCAGTTCATGTCTCTTGATAGCTATTTTCAGCTCATTTCTTCTAAATAAACTACTTAATATTCTTGTCAGGAAATGACATTTTAATGCTTTGTTCCCTTAAGGGGAAGTAACTGTCATTTAACAAGCTGTTCTGTTTTGTGTCAAATGGTTTGTTGCAGGAAGCTATTATAACTCGAACTTCCAGATGCATTACTGCTATAATAGGGGGAAAAAAAGAAGAAAACGATGTAATTTTTTTTTAAAGATATGAGATACTGGCTTCCATATCTGCCATGCTGCACGTATATGACTAGAGAGGGCAGAAAGCCTTTAGTCGTGTCTTTATCTGAGAACCTATCTCTTCTTTAACTGACTGGCCCACGTGTAAATAGAGGGCTCTTTATTACTGAAGAAGAGTATTGTGGGTTTTTTTTCTTTGAATTCCTCTCAACTTGGGAAAAGAATTGTTTGGGTTTGATTTTTGTTTATGTCCAGAATAAGAAATAAGAGGGTATTAATAAGCTGAACATTTATATTACAGATATTCCTCTTGAAACATACACAGTAATATGCACCTTTTGTATTGTCAAGACTTATTCTATTTATTGAAGAAAATGTCACAGTAGTGATGTATTAAGCCAGTACTTCAATTACGGGTTGACTTGGGATGACATGTTACATGCTGTAGTTAACACACTTCTTTTCTGTTCAGGTATTTCTGTCCCTAAATAACTTTTTATTTAGCTTTTTTTTTCTAGATAGCTTTATTTGATTTAGACTGGCAAATGTTTTTATTACTGCTTTTATATTGCTGTATGATATTGAAATCTCTTGGCATAAATATTTGTGTTTCCAGTACCTCAGTTGTTCTGATATTACTGCCTGTATACGTTTTGTGAAGTGGTCATGTTTTTTGGGTAGGTACACGTGGACTCTGTAGTATGTAAATGTTACTTGAATTTGTGCTTAATTATAGTATGTGGCATGTGCGTACAGCTACTTGGCATTTGACGTATGGATGCTATTTGCCTGCCTTGCAGGAAAGTTATGGTCCCACTCTCAAGAGGATGTTTCACAGTTCTTTATCAAGAGACAAAGCTAGCTGCAGCTGACCTGCCTTGGTTCTATTTTGGTAACTAAGAATATAAAGGAGTAATGTTTTTACACTCTGAAGATGGTGCTGTGTCAAGAAGGACTTTTTTTTTATTTTATAAGTACCTTATAGGAGGAAAGATTGGTGATGTGCATGGTGGGGTTTTACTGCCTCTGGTGCTTTGTCATGTATTTGGTTTAATGTTTTTGTCCTAATCTCTTCAATAAATAAAATTGTGCATATTTAACTAAACTTCAGTGGTGAACAGTGTTCTTACTGAATGTCTGAGGTGCTGCAGGAGTTTGCCCCGTCAGGATCATTTAGCTGGTATTTTTTGTGCTGCTAACAAGCTCTTGCCAGGCCTGTGAGCTGAGAAAGCTTAGCACTTATATTTACAAGGTAACGCTGTAAGCCTTTTCATCAAAAATTTTACTGTTTGCTATGAATGAAACTGGCTTTTATTTTCTTTTGGCTTGTCCCTACCACTCATCAAACCCATTTGCCTTTTTCAAGTAGGGTGTTGAAATGCAGTAAGAACTATGTCTTTTGGTGATGGGAGGCGCTTTGGCTGATGAAAAGAGGTACCAAAATGGAGCAAGCTGGCACAGGCACTTTCCAAAGTCCTAGAGAAATGTGCGTCTTGCACTTGTGCCTCAATTCCAAAAAAGTTGGCTCTGAAATAGCACTTCCTGATTTATTGGCATTTATTTAAGGCAGGATTCTGTTTCTGCCGTTCATCTTGGATCATAATTAATAGATGCATGTAGTTAGATCACATAGGTGCATGTGGAGTAATAAGGTGCTTTGTGAACATGAGGTGGGACAGATGAATCCTGATCCATTAAGAAAAGACCATTTGAAGGGGGCTTTGATTTGAACCAGGATGCTCTCTGTTTTCAGCAGTTCTATGGTTTGAAAGAGCTGTAGGTAGCCCGTGATCACTCCTAGAGAAATATAGAATCATAGAATCGCCTAGGTTGGAAGAGACCTTTCAGATCATCTAGTCCAACCACCAACCTAACACTGGCAAAAACCATCACTAAACCATATCTCTAAGCACTATGTCTACCTGTCTTCTAAATACCTCAGGGGTAGTGCCTCAACCACTTCCATGGGCAGCCTATTCCAATGCTTAATAACCCTTTCGGTGTAAAAATTTTTCCCAATATCCAGTCTAAACCTCCTCTGGTGCAACTGGAGGCCATTTCCTCTTGTCCTATCGCCTGTTACTTGGGAGAAGAGACCGACCCTCACCTCACTACAACCTCTTTTCCCTGAACCCCTCCACTTCGAAATATTGCACCAAAACTGCGAGCACAGGGATTGCTGTCAGGCTGGCTGACGACTACGTGATTTCATCCTAGGTAATTTCTGGCATGTGACGAATATTTCAGTTGGTAGGTTGAGAATTAAAATCGTTGATTATAGCACCAACCAGAAATGTTATTAACGTGTAGAAACACTTGAAGATCAGTTTTCAAATGATCTGTGTGCCTGCAGCCAAAGTTTAAATTACTTGAAACTCTTTCAAATCGAACTCCCACAATAAATGTGCTTTATAGAAAAAAAGCAGATTGTAATCAGTCAGAGAGAGAAGGGGAGGGGGGAGCGCTGAGGGTTTCCCTCTCCCCCACTAAAACTTATGTGAGCGGCTTCTGTTCTGTTTGGGTGGAAGTAGTTAGACCTTATTTTACAGCAACCTGCACGCTTGCTTTTTCACTGCCAGTAATTGTAAGAAAAACGCAGCTGACTAATGATTGCTCGTTTGCAGCGAATTTTTCATTTGAGGCAAAAGCTTTCTTGGTGTTACTGCGGAGGAATCCTTTGGCAGCTGAAGGCAGCTTTATAAAATGCTGAAGGGGTGCCTTGTTTTCGGAGCTTCCTCATCCCTAAAGTGAAACCTGAGAGAGGGATTAGTGATTCAACCAGCTGATTTCTGGCTTTTTTTTTTTTCTATTCCTGCTTTGTGGGCGCTGTTGGTGGAGTACAGGTATAGCGCTGCTTGCTGCAGAAATGCCTCAACAGCTTTCTTAGTGCTGCTCGACCCTCAATTTGGATAGCAACTGCAGTGGGATGCAGGATTGTGCTGAGCAGAGACCGCGGGATGGGCTCAGCTGCCTCCCGGTCCTGGGGAAAGCGATGAATCTTCTCCCAGCTGTGCAGGGTGGAAAGCCATGTCTACAAAAAAAATTGTTTCACGGAACGAGACCCTGTAGTAGACTTTGGGAGCAGAAGCCCCCCAGTCTCTTCTACCCCTCCCAATTAAAAAAAAAAAAATAAATTTTAGTTATGTTATTTACCACAGCATCTATTTGTCAGTGCAGCACTGTGTGTAATTTCAAGCTACAGGCTTTTCTTCAGGACTGCACAAACAAGTGACAATTATTCCTTTGACACCATGATGTCATATAACCTGATCCCTTAGCCTTAGTGAGGTGTGCCTGTGTTATGGCGATAAACAAGTCAATTAAAAACACGTTCTCTTAGAGATAAACCTTGGTAAACCTGTGTTTCTGAAATGAAAAAAAAAAAAAAAAGCCCAACCCAAGCCCCCAAAAACCCCAAACCACACTTTCCTGGCAGTCAGAGGGGAAGGGTATGAAATGTGATGCCAAGGAAAAATTATTGGGAAGGGGAAAAAGTAATGCTTCTCATCCTGAAATGATTATGTTGAAATTTGGAAATGTATGAGTGAGCTCTGTGACTAATAGCATAATGAATACCAAAAGAATTAGTAATGATCAGTTCTTTATTCTTGAAGTTTTGTCTAAGGTTTCTATGAAAAACTTGCTAATTTAATAAGTGACAGTATAGCTAACAACTTAACTAGCTTGTAACTTTCCTATTCTTTCAGTAGAAGCAAATGTTGAAAATTGGTAACACGATGAGACAAATTGAAATCACAGTGTAAGTAAAGCAGGGTATAAATGATGTCTAATGTGGTGTAATTCCACTGGAACAGGAAAAACGACTGAGGAAAATTTATTTCAAAAAAAGAAAAAACCAACAACTTAAATCAGGCAAGTTCTGGTACTGCCTTTTCCTTTTCCCAATGTCCTTGATAGTTACATTCTTGGTACCAGTTTCCGTGCCTCCTATTCTGCTTTTTTGGCTTCTGAATTAAGCCAATTTCGGCTATTTACTTGAAATTTTGATCCTCCTTGGAGGCCTCTATACAAGCTTGAAACTCTAGGCCACATTTGGCTTGGAAATCTTTAAATATATTGGTGAGTGTATGTAAATGTGAAGAAAAATGTATTTACAGTGATGGGAGTGTAAATCCTGAGAAATTCATTTGATATTATTTGCGCTGATGTAAATGAGTGGAATTCATTTCTTAAGGGCCTAAATGAGCCTGACTTGTGTGCCGAGAGGTGTCATTTATTCTAGTTACTATTCAATTTAAATTCGTTTAGACTCCTCACGAAAAATGGCTCAGTGCAGGAGTCGATCACATTGTTCTGGCTCTCCTGCCTCCTTCACACAACATCCATAGCCTGCAGGGGAAAAATAAAATAATCTCGGTGTGGCAGCTTGTGAAAAGTAATAGGTTAGCTACTGCATTTATTTCTGCTCAAGAGATTAAAGTGTAGTTGCAAAGCTGGTGCTGACATCATTCCAAGCGCACAAAAAGCTGACGTCAGTTATACAGTGTATTGCAAGGTGTTTATCTTCATCTGATTAGGTTAGCAAAACGCGTACTGCAGAGCCAGCACACAAAGAAGGAAACGGTGTGTTTGTCCGCGCTTCCCGCACGCCCTCTGACACCAGAGTCGGTCCTGGAAAGGCTGAAATATTTCATGCCTGATAAGGGCCCTGTAAAAGTCTGTGGATCTGCCCTTGGGCTTGACTTTTTCCCGTCTTAATCTCCAAACATCAGGGTTAAGCACGCAGCTTGAGTGAGGTGGGTGTTGGGCGGCCCCTTCTCACAGGGGAGTCCAGAGCTGAGCTTTCAGCCTCCACAAAGCCAAGCAAAGTGACAAAGTGACAAGGTACGTCGTGACAGAAGGCCAATCGCATCCTGGGCTGCATCAAAAGAGCCGTGGCCAGCAGATCCAGAGAGGTGATTCTCCCCCTATACTCTGCTCTCGTGAGATCCCACCTGGAGTACGGTGTCCAGCTTTGGAGCCCTCAGCACAAGAAGGACATGGACGAGGAGGGCCACTGAGATGATTAGAGGGCTGGAGCACCTCTGCCATGAAGACAGGCTGAGAGTTGGGGTTGTTCAGCCCGGAGAAGAGAAGGCTCCAGTAAGATCTTATAGTGGCCTTCCAGTCCCTGAAGGGGGCCTATAAGAAATCTGAGGAGGGGCTGTTTGCAAGGGCATGTAGCGGTAGGACGAGGGGCAATGGTTTTGAACTAGAACAGGGTAGGTTTAGATTAGACGTTAGGAAGAAGTTCTTTACAATGAGGGAGGTGAGACACTGGCACAGGTTGCCCAGAGAGGTGGTGGCGGCCCCATCCCTGGAGACATTCAAGGCCAGGCTTGATGAGGCTCTGAGCAACCTGATGTAGTTAAAGATGCCCCTGCTTACTGCAGGGGGGTTGGACTAGATGACCTTTAAAGGTCCCTTCCAATGCAATACATTCTATGATTCTATGATTTTATGACATGGCAGTGGCAACGCTGATCTGCTCTTGTGCGTGCTCATCTGTGTGTAATCGGTCAGTGAGGAAGGAAGGAGAGATGTTGCCGGCCGGCAAGTAGCAGGGCAGGATGCTTCTGCCCTGCCTGCTGCCCCTGCCTGCTGCCCCTGCCT